>SNVD02011324.1:0-53495 GCA_013180625.2 Boswellia sacra | reverse complement strand
TAATGGGAGAATTAAATTTCTTCCTTGGACTTCAAATCAAGCAATCAGTAGATGGGATCTTCATTAATCAAGCTAAATACACAAGAGATCTTCTCAAGAAGTTCGGCATGGATAATTCAAGGACATATAACACACCTATGGGTACATTAACCAAGCTTGACAACGATGAGAAAGGAAAAGATGTTGAGGTAACAAAATATCGAGGTATGATTGGCTCTCTTTTGTATTTAACTGCTAGTAGACCTGATATTATGTTTAGTGTGTGTATGTGTGCTAGATTTCAATCTTGTCCAAAGGAATCTCACCTAAAGCTGTCAAAAGGATATTTAGATATCTTCTTGGAACCATAAATCTAGGTCTTTGGTATCCTAAGTGTGATCATTTTGATCTAATTAGTTATTCGGATGCGGACTTTGCTGGAAGTCTTCTTGATAGAAAGAGCACTAGTGGCTCTTGCCATTTTCTAAGACATGCATTAGTCTCATGGTTTAGTAGAAAACAAAATTCTGTTGCCTTATCAACTGCGGAAGCCGAGTATATTGCAGTAAGAAGTTGTTGTGCACAATCTCTTTGGATGAAACAAATTTTAAAAGATTATGGTGTGGTATTTGATCATATTCCCATCAAATGTGACAATACAAGTGCCATCAACATTTCAAAAAATCCAATATAACACTCTAGGACTAAGCATATAGAGATTAGACATCATTTTATTAGAGATCATGTGCAAAAAGGTAATATTTCTTTAGAATTTGTCCCCACCGATAAACAATTAGCCGATATATTTACTAAACCCCTTAGTCAAGATAGATTTTGCATAATTAGAAGAGAATTAGGCATGTTGGATATGTCTTAATTTTGCTTTAATATGATAATCTTTGAATGGTAGCATATGTTAAGGGGGAGAATATATTTAGGGGGAGTAGTTAATTTGATTACATCTTTTTGATGATAACAAAAGGGGGAGAAATAGTTGGATTGCTTATATTCATAACAAGTGTCATTCTTTTTGCTTATTGTTGATTTTATTTTCATTCTTGATTTTAGATTATATTTTAACGCAATCAATGGTTTGTCATCATCAAAAAGGGGGAGATTGTTAGCCCTAAGGCTACATGATAATTTTGATGTTAACAATACACATTGATTAATTGAGATTTACTAACATGTTTATTTATGTGCAAGAGTAAGATCATTGAAATAATCTTAAAATCAAGAAGAGGCTTATTAAAATGAAGTGTTGAAGCTAAGGAGAAGACTACATGTTAAAGGCACCAAAGTTTAAGAACAAGGATTGACTCAAGGAATGTGACACATGAGCAATGTTCAATCAATTGGTCATATATATCACTACAAATATCCAAATGACATGATTCTTGAGCCTTTGGAAAGCTTACTCAATTTATAACATTTCATATGTTTTAATGAAATTCAAATTTCAAGTGCAAGGTTGTCCAAATCATCATGCAAGTTGAAAGACAAATGGAAGCAGCTGACATGAGCACCGAATACTCCTTTGGACATATCTTGAGCTAGAAAAATCAAAATGACTTGATTCTTGCGGCATTGAAAGATGACTTAATGAGAACATTTCATATGTTTTGAAAAAATTCAAATTTCAAACAGAAGGCCGACATAATTGACATGCAATTCGGTGGACTGACACAAAGAAGAAAAATCAACTCACATGAGCACCGAATGGTATTTTGACCATATCTTAAGATAGAGATATCCAAATACTTTGATTCTTAATGTTTTGGAAAGATAATTCAAATATTCAGATCTTTCATGTTTTGAATAAATTCAAATTTCAAACGAAATGCTGACATAATTATCATTCAATTTGGTGGACTGACACAAGAAAGAAAAATCAAGTCATATGAGCACTGAATGGTGTTTTGGCCATATCTTGAGGTACAGATATCCAAATGACTTGATTCTTAATGCGTTGGAAAGCTTATTCAAATGTGCAAATCTTTTATGTTTTATAGATTTTCAAATTTCAAGCGAAACATTGACAAAAATGGAATATAAAATTACAGTTTTTATGGTGGGCAGAAAATTTGGAGTTGGTGTCTTCACTTGATTAAGTTCATCTCATTTGCCTATAAAAGGAGCCATTCTCCCATGCATTCAAGTAGTGCAAGAGAAGCATTTTATCAAGCAAAAAGCAAGAGAAATATCAAGTCTAGAGAGCTTTTATATTATTTATCTACTCTTTGAAGAGAGTTATACTTTTGTTGTAAAAATTATCTTTGTTCTTGTATTGTGGTGAGAGTGAGATATTATTGTAAAGGATAATAGTTATCCTTGAGAGAACTCTTGTTGTGTGTTATCAAGAGTTGAAGGGAGTTGCCTTGGTGAGGTTGTTCATCAAGAAGAACTCTTGGTGTGGTGTTATCAAGGGTTGAAGGAAGTTGCCTTGGTGAGGTTGTTCATCAAGAAGAACTCTTGGTGTGGTGTTATCAAGGTTGAAGGAAGTTGCCTTGGTGAGGTTGTTCATCAAGAAGAACTCTTGGTGTGGTGTTATCAAGGGTTGAAGGAAAGTTGCCTTGGTGAGGTTGTTCATCAAGAAGAACTCTTGGTGTGGTGTTATCAAGGGTTGAAGGAAAAAGTCTTGGTGAGGTTGTTCATCAAGCAAGTTGTAAAGATTTCTACAACTTAGTGGAAAGCTTAGCTCGTGGAGCTAGGAGCCCGTGGACGTAGGCAAGGTTTGCCGAACCACGTAAATTGAGTTTGCACTCTCTCTATCCCTTTCCTCTTTACATTTACTTGCACTTGTGATTGTTCATCATTATTATTCTTTTGATTGCATCTTTGATAAATTCTAATTTCATCTTCTTCACCTTTATTTTCAAAGAAAGAGTGAACTAATTTTGATCTTTCAAGAAAAGTTTTCTAAATCCGTTTTGATAAATAAAAACCCAATTCATCCCCCCTCTTGGGTTGCCATACCTAGGTCAACAGTGTCTACTACATTAGCATATGTCGTCAATCTACATACTGCAACTAAGGGTCTGATGTCATCTCTCAATCCCTTTTGAAATCTTTGAGCCTTGCTATCCTTATCTGCTACCAAACCAGGTGCAGAATGGAATAAGGCAGTAAATCATGCCCCATATTGTTGCACTGTCATGTTCCCCTGTGTCAAGTATATGAACTCATTTTCCTTCTGATCACGAAAAACTGTAGGAAAATATTTGTCTAGAAAAGCAATAGAGAAATCTCTCCAAGTAAGGATATTTCTTTCTCTAATACGCTCAACAGATGTCCACCACTGTAATGCATCTCTTGTCAACAAGTGAGTTGCCACACTAACCCGTAAATCTTCTTCAACTTGCAAAAGGTTAAAGAGGCACTCAATTCGTATAAGCCAGTCTTCAGCAACATTTGGATCGGGCTCCCCATGAAAAACAGGTGGATTATGATGTTGGACCTCTCTAAGAGCATTCTTCATTCGATTGTCAACGCCTATCACTAATATCAGTTGTGATGGTTGTGGTGGGTTAGCATGAAGAGTATCTCTAACTGTGTCTGCCACTATCTCTGCCAATGTATTGGCCACATCTCTCATAACCCTATAAAACTCTGACCTCTCACCACCCTTAGATGGATTGGAACTTGAAACACCTCGCATATGAGAACTCATTATTTGGTTTTATCAATGGCAACGACATAAGTGACAGAATTCTATAACATAGAGAACAGAAACACAATAGACAAATATTCAAGGCACATGCAAGCACACAAGACATAACTCAACCCTTCCCAAACCATCTACATCCTTTTCCCAGGTCCCTAGTAAAGCTTAGGCTTTGATACCACTCTGTCATGCCCTAAAATCTCTTATTTAGAGACTTTAAAGGTGATTGATTAAGAAAAATAATAAAAAGACATCATCAATATCTCACCTTTTTTTTATCATTTTCCAATTCATACATATATTTATGCATATCACATGAATCCACTACTACATCTGGCTATTTGTTCAAGATAAACTTTACATATACTGATGACCGCACTTAGAACATAGCTTGATAATCACATAATAAAATTTCCTATCACAATTCAGGCTAGTCAAAACTTTTTCCAAAACCATCGCATACATGTAAATGCCCAGACTCCCTAGGAAAGCTCTGGAACACCACTAGTACGAATATCTTTTTGTGTACCTGTGGAGGGAGGGGGTGAGCATATAGCACAATAGGAAAGATTCTAACATTATACTAAATCACAAGCATCCAAACCGTTACTCAATTACATGGTTACACAACCAATTATAATAAGTCAAGCAATCATTCTCATTCACACATCAAGGTATCACTTATTCACTTAAAAATCAAAATATTTCATCTAATGTTTCCCTTAGACCCGTATCCAAACGGCCCATCCAAAGTCTAAAATTTCAAGTTTATATTCATGTTCCCTTTGGATCCGTATCAAATAGCAAAAATAAATAACACGATTTTAAGTATAGTGTTAGAAAAATCCCTACTTGGTTTTCAAGCCTATACACCTCTTTGATTTTTCCCTTCTTTTCCTCTCTTTTTCTTCCTTCTCTTATTCCTCTTCTCCTTCTTCCCTTTTCTTTGTAACCGTAAGACTCTCCTCTTCTATCGTCAAATGGAAGAAAAAAGCCCCTTCTAGAACCCTCATGTCTCTCTTATATATACAAGGCCTTAATTTATGGGCCTAAGTCCACTTATTTTACCAAACCCATTTACTCCTTATCAAATTCTAACACAAACCCACAACTATAATCCAACCCAATTCTCATATATTTAAACATGGTTTTACAACTACTTCATGGCCTAAAGCCCATCAAATTCAAATAAAATTACTCAAATACCCTTAGGCAGAGTTTCTAAATTTTGTAACATATATATACATACATTCTTTTTTAGAACTCTACACGCCATTATTGTTATTATTGTTGTTGGGTGTGGCCATTTCGTTGACATATTCTTCTTGCCTTGTCAAACAACCACCTCGTCTAACCGAAGCTATGATGGCTGCAAAAAAAAAGGTTTTAATGCTAAACATGCATACATGCATGCATGATATGATGCATGCTAATACAAGGGCATAGACACACTTTCAGCCTTCCAACCTTATTTTTTCTACACACGTGAGGTTGAGTCTCTTTTCTTAGGACTTTTGGCTTCATTCCCAAGGCATCATTATGGGATGTGGGAATGTAAAATTCTCTCTCCCATTTCTAACATTCATGTTGATGTTTGAATTCTCCATGATTATCATAACATGGCTTCTAAACGTCATGATAACCTTAACTTGTAGCACATGTCCCCACTTTATTCTTATGGGTGTCTTGACATGTGGCATTCGTTCATGGTTTCATTAGGTTTTAGTTGATATTATTCTAATCATAGGGAATTTACATCCATAGACATGCAATTCAACATGGGTTTTGGATATTCATCTTATTGAAAATTTTTAGAGTCACCTACATAGGCTTGAGCCTCAAGGGTCTAATAGTTTGGGCTCCTTCGAGCAAGAGATGTCCTTTTAAGCCAATCTTTTTTTATGCCAATTCAATGGTACATGCTCAAAAGTGGTGACGCCAACATGAGTCGTCTAGGGGTCAAATTAAGCCAAAGACTTCTCATGCCAATGCCACACAACTAGTTCAGGCAATTCGTGCCTATTGTTTGTAAAAGTGTAGTGATATAAGGACTCAATACATCAACATGAGGTATTAGAATTTGGTATCCTTATCGGAACCAACTTCTCTTATCCCCAGAGGAGTTGCCACTGTGAATAGGGCTTTCATCCCGCCAGAGCGCTTACGACCACAATACTATGCCAAAGCCTCTTTTAAGACTTAAGTGAACACAAATGAGCCATCAGCTGGAGAATGGAGTCGCCACCCAATTATTCAATTGAGAATGAATCGAGGCAATTTGATCCCTCACTTCAGGACCTAAACTACCCTTATCCCTCAAGAGATGGGTTCGAGAAGTTAGGTACGATTCTTTCGACTTGCCCAAATGTAAATCTGACCTCCACTTAGGAAATACCAAATAAAAATAGCTCATGTTGTTGTTTAGGCCGCTTAGATTGTTGTTCGTTTTTATCTTTGTTAGGCATATGAGATGATTATTCAATCGAAATAATTGTGTATTCATACATAGAAAGAGGGAAGAGAATATATTACATTTCCTTTCAAACATGGGGAATGGGAAGAGAATTACATCATTTGTTCTTCAACAATAAAATAATAAAAATATTCCATACATTCGTAAATCATACGAAGCCATTATCTAATATCATGGCATCCTAGCCTAGATTTGATAACTTCTATCATGGCATTCTACCTAGCGCTATTCTAGCATAATTCATATTAATTCATGGCAATTCTAGCCTAATCATAGTTATCATGGCATATTCTAGCCTAAACATGTTCAAGCACTCAACTTCAATTATAGCTATTCTAGCTTGAACAAGACATCCAAGGGCAAAATGATAATTCGTATCTATTCTATGCTATTTCCTAGCACATATCAATACGAATATAAATTCTCCTATCATATTTCTAATCATGTACTCCTAAGCATGTCTCTAAGCATTCACAAAGAAAGTAAATTCCTAAACATGTTTCTAAGTAAAGAAAAGAGAGTGAACTTGCCTCGACACACTTATGCATCTTGCAAACAAATGAAAGATTAAGCAATTCATAAAATCTTAGCATACTTCTATACATCAGAATAAATCATAATCATGCTTATTCTAAGCCTAATTTATCCTAAACATGCCTAATTTTGAGCATGAAAATAAAAAGAAGAAATAAGAGGAAGAAGGGAATTCTGTTCTTAAGACGTACCCTTTTTGGGTTTAAACTTTAAAGCAATATAAAATGCCCAAAAATTTTAAATTAGAAAAGACTTCTAGAATTCTCGAGAGTGTTTTCAAGAGAGAGAAGAGAGGATTTCTTGACGCCTTGAGAAGTTTGCTCATATAGCCTTTCCTTGGAGTGAAAAAGTAATAAAAACCAATGTGGAATTTAGATGAATAGTAAAACGTGATCAATAATACTGAATAATGCCACGTGAATAGTGTAATAGTTGTTTGGCTCGTCCTATTTTATAATTTTACAATGTAGTCCCTTCTGACCTTTATCTATTCAATTACTTATAACTTTACCATTTCAACTTCGATTCATGATCCATAAATTTCTATGAAAATTAGACATCCATAGCTTCGTAACGGTACATGAGTCATTATCAGATTCCTCTTAGATTAATTCTATGATTTTTTGAATTTATATATTAGTTTTTGAGACATTTCACCAACTCCCTCTCACCTTTCCTTTCTTGGCCTCCAAGGGCATTTTGTTCATTTTCTTTGCTCAAAATTTATTTCATTCCTTCATCGAGCCTCAAAAATTTAGTGTCTACAGTGTCTGATAGGGAAGAAGAAGACTTTGAGCCAAAGAAGGGGAAGTTCATCAAGTTTGCCAAGGCCCAACATACGAAGTATATGGGAGTTGCTGAACCATGCATATATAAGGGAATGTTGAAACCCCGATTTGAGATTTTTAAGGATATCCTTCGAGGCAGAATCTCCAAAGGGTATGACTTGACTGAAGAAATGGAGAAGATGAAGATCAAGGAGAAGAATCCTTAAGATCAAGCACCACCAATGGACTCATCCGTTGACCTCATTGCCTTCATCAAAGAAGGGATCAAGGATGTCTACTATAAGGATGTATTTGTTCTTGACTTATTTAAAGAAGAGGACATTGTATATGTTTCAAAATTCAATGCAATAAAGAATAATTTTGCTGACTTGTTTGATGTCTATCCTAATAGCATTGTGCACGATAATTTGCATTTCACTAGCATATTTAACATCAACACCATTCAAACTCATGACATTAATCTTGACACAATTAAAAAGCCCAAGAACATATGCATTGCACTTCATACAACTTCTAAGGAGAGAGAGAAATTTGAAAAATTATTAAAGAAACATGAAGAAGTCTTCGCCTGGTCCTATGACGACATGCCTACAATCGATAGAAGCATCACTAAGCATATGATTCCGGCATTTTCGCACATGAAGTTGGTCAAACAAAAGTTGAGAAGGTTGAGATTGGAATGGGCCCAAAAAATCAAGGAAGAAGTTTCTAAACAAATTGAAGCCAAGTTTCCAGATATGGTGAAGTATCTGGAATGGTAAGCCAACTCATGCCAGTGCCAAAAAAGTATGGAAGGGTCCAAATGTGTGTTGATTATTGAGCCTTAAATAAGGCCTTGCCGAAGGATGATTTTCCTTTTCCTGACATTAATGTATTAGTGGACAACGCTGTCGCTAGTGTAATTTTTTTCTTTCTAGATAGGTTTTCTAGGTACAACCAGATAATGATGGCCAACGAAGACAAGATGAAAATGGCCTTCATTACAGAGTGGAGAATGTAGTGTCACAAGGTAATGCCTTTTGAGTTGAAGAATGCAGGGGCCTCCTACCAACGAATGACGACAATGTTATTTCATGACATGATGCACAAGGAGATAGAAGTTTATGTAGATGACATGATGGTGAAATTTGAAACTTAAGATAGCCATTTTGAAGCTTTAGGTAGATTCTTAGAAAGGGTGAAGAAGTACAAGTTGCGACTAAATCTGAAGAAGTGTGTTTTTGGAGTCACCTCAGGGAAGCTGTTAGGGTTTGTAGTTGGCAAGAAGGGGATAGAGGAAGATCCAGACAAGGTTAAGGCAATTACAGAGATGTCGTCGCCCAAGACTGAAAAAGAAATTAGAGGGTTTCTTAGGAAGATCCAATACATTAACCAGTTCATTACCAAATTGACGACAGTTTGTGCTTCAATTTTTAGGCTCCTAAAGAAGGATCAATTGGTGTAATGGAATGATCAGTGCCCAGAGATATTTGAGAAGATTAAGAAGTACTTGTAGAATCTACCAGTCTTGAGATCGCCAAGACTTGGCAAGAATTTAATTCTTTACTTGGCTCTTGAGGATAAGACCATAGGTGCTATGCTGGCACCAGAAGATGAGAATGGCATAGAACATGAGACGATGTATAGCTACATGGAGAAAACATGCTTAACCATGGTGTGGCTCTCAAAGAAGTTAAGGCATTATTTTTAGTCTTATAAGATTAATACTGTCTCAAAGGAGGATCTAATGAAGTATTTTTATGAAACACCATCTTCGGTCGACAAACTAGCAAGATGGCTAGTTGAATTGTCAGAATGCGACATCGAGTATGTCTCTAAGAAGGTGGTGAAAGGAAGAGGAGTAGCATAGTCTTTGGCCATGAATCTGGTCGATGACAATGAACCATGGGAGTTGGATTTCTCAAATGAACATCTAGGGGTAATCTCGATAGTGAGATGGAGAATGATCTTTGACAGAGCTGTCAATAGAAATGGTGTCAAAATAGGAGTTATTATGGTCTCACCAACTAAAGAAGTCATCCCTTTTGCTAAGAAGCTAGAGTTTAGAGTTGCCAATAATATGGTTGAGTACAGAGCTTGTGCCTTTGGTTTGGAAGCTGTGAATATGATAGGTATTGATGAAATAGAAGTGTTGGCAGATTCAAAACTAGTCATCTCTCAAGCTAATAAAGATTGGGATCTATGGGAAGAAAGGTTGAAATCGTACCTTGAGCAAATTAGAAGGTTGATTAGGAGGTTCAAGCAGTGTACGTTCACCTATCTTCCAAGAATTGAGAATTAGATGGATGACGTTTTAACTTGTTTGCCATTAGTTTGGGTGAGTACTCAAGACTTTTTTGTGAGACAAATAGTGATATCATAAGTATAGGGACCTTGCTACATGGAACCATATGTAATAGAGGCTGAAGTGGATGAGAAGCCATGGTTCTATGATTTGAAGAAGTACTTAGAGGAAAGAATTTTGCTAGATGAGGCCAATGGGAAAGATAGGGTCATACTAAGAAGGTTGGCTCATCAAGGAATGATATACAAAAGAATGCTAGAAGGGATGCAAATTGAGATGTGTCAACGAGAAAGAAGCTAAAAGGCTTATGGAAGAAATCCATAATGGTTTGTGTGGGCCACATATGAATAGGCTAATGCTTGCAAAGAAGATAATAAGGCAAGGCTTTTACTGGCTAACCATAGAGATGGATTATGTCCAATTTGTGAAGAGGTGTCACTAGTGTAGATCAATGAAAATTTGATTTAGCATCCACCTTTGGAGCTATAAGGAATGGCAGCATTGTCGCCCTTTGCAGCATGGGAATTGACAATTTAGGCGAGATAAGGCCTTCAGCCTCTAATAGGCATAAACATTTGGTGGTGGCGATTGACTACTTTATTAAAAGGATAGAAGTCGAGTCCTACAATAAACTAGGGGCATAGTAGATGGCAAAGTTCATTGAGAATAACATCATATGCAGATTTAGAGTGCCACAAACAAATGGAGCAGTAGAAGTGGCCAATAAGAACATCAAAAAGATGTTGGCCAATATAGTGCAGACATACAAAGATTGGGCGGAGAAGCTGTTAATAGTGTTATATGGTTATCGAATGACACCCAGAAGTTTGATAGGCATGACGCCCCTCTCATTGGTGTATGGTTCAGAAGCTGTCCTACCATTGAGATAGAAATGAAATCAGCGAAGATTTTGATGGAAGCAAAAGTTTCTGAAGGGAAATGGATTCACAATAAATGTGAATAGTGGACCTCAATTGATAAGAAAAAAATGAATGCCAGATATCACATGCAATTGTACTAGAAATGAGTTACTCGAGCCTTTAACAAGAGAATAAAGGCAAGGAAGTTCAAAGAACAGGAATCGGTCCCTACACAAGCAAGGCCAGTGGTGTTTGATCCAAGAAGGAAGTTTAAGCCTAACTGGGAGGGACTATTCCTTGTGACGAAGGTCATGTCTGATAAAGCTATCATTTTATCAGACATGGAAGGGAATGAGTTCACTAAGCCCATTAACATGGACATGCTAAAGCAATACTATGTGTAAACGTGAGAAAAAAGAAAGAGAGAGTGTGAGAGGAAAAATAATTAATCAGAAAACCAAACATGGCTGATTAATAGCAAGAGTTGTCTCATTATGCATATATTGTTCAAAAAACAAACAATTGTACTTTTATTAATGAAATGAAATTGTTTAGAAACAAATATGCCTTTGGATTGTCTTATTATTTTGCATAACAATAAAAGGAAATCATCTAACATCTAAGCTAACAATGAAACTACCAATGTTGTCTTTACCTCTTTGATGGACTACGAACAGGTTCGCCATATCACTCACGGCGCTGTCTACTTGAATGGCAGGATCAGGAATGGAAGCCTGAAGGGTCGCCCAATCCTTATATTGCTCATTTATCTTAAAGTCAAGATCATGAAACAGATTTCTCTCGATGGTCGATGCGGCCAAGAAACCTTCACATGCTCTACAAACAGGCAAACAATCTACTTCTTAAGGAATGCAATTGGTGAATCCAAGATCCTATGCTTAAATCCATACTGTCGATGCAGTCTAGTAGGATTATAGAATGAACTATGGGTGAAACCTGCCAAAGGCTCCACCATGGATAGTGCTAATGGATTTGAATATCCAGAATGACTCGAAGCCAGTCGATCCAAGAAGAACATCTCTCAAGTTTACTCCTCATATGAAGTTGAGGGCTATAACACTAAATATCCCCTTTAGGCAGTGCTAGAATAGATAGCCTGTTTTGTAATCATATCTAAGAAAGAAAAAAAAGGGAAGAAAAATAAGAAAAGCCTACTAAGTCAAAAACCTGAAAAGGCAGCTTAAACAAAAATTAAGGTAAGCCTGCTAAGTTGAAAACCTTAAAGGCCAACTTAGGCAAAAGTTAGGTAAAGAAAAAAGAAGAAGGAAAAGCCAGCTGAGTTGAAAACTTGAAAAAGATGGCTTAGTCAAAAGTTAGGGCAGAGAATAAAAGAATAACAAAAAGCCCACTGAGTTGAAAACTCGAAAAGGGCGGCAGAGGCAAAAGTTAGGGTAAGCTCGCTAAGTTAAAAACCCAAAAGGGTGGAACAGGCAAAAATTAGAGCATAAAAAGAAGAGAAAAAAGAAGAGAAAAAAGAAAAGAAAAAAGAAAAGAAAAAATGAATCCGCTAAGTTGAAAACCTAAAAGGGTGGCTTAGACAAAAATTAGAGTTAAAAGAGAAATACTTGAAGAAGTAGAAGACTGCCACTAAACCTCTTACTAGGACCAATCCTGACATGATCTACTAGATAAGGTCCTATCTATCATCTCAAGCAAAGGCATGGTGGAAGACAATGTCACTCTACCACCTCTGATGTGAATACCCATCCTAGAAATCAGAAAGTCAAAAAAGTTGGTAAGATGAGACATCGATAGTGTCTCAATTGTAGGCAGAATGATGCTCTCGGAACTGAACAAATGACAACTAAGCATGGCAGAGAATTCCTCATACAAGGGGAAAAGCTCTTGCTCGTTGAAGTAAAAAACATGATTATAAGGATCCTAGAAGGTAGTGCATACCTTAAGAAAAGGAACGTCAAGCCTCACGTGTCGAAGGAATTTTAAATTATAAAGACTACTTGACTTGAGTCGCTTCTAGTCATCATGCCTTAGAAGCTTCAAGAGAGGACGAAGAACCTTGAGAATGGCCTCAAACATGTTAGAAAACACAAGAAAAGGCGTTAGAAAAGAAGTAGAAGAGAAAAAGAGAAGGCTAATAGCGATGTTCCTCACTCATTATCACCATTACATCAGTATCAACTGAAGAAATAGCAAACTGAGCCTGAAGATGCTCAAAATCTTACTATAGATACTCGATCTGTTAGCAACTCATATAGTCTGAACAAGAAGCATAGAGTTAGAAAAGATTATTAAGATAGACATCATGCATACATGAAACATAAAATATTTTCTTGCAGGAAGCACAAATCCAAAATAAAGCATAGTCCAGAAGTGATCGGGTTTTGTAGTTTCACAATGCAGTATGAAATACTAGGGATGGCTATATAGGAAAAAGACCCAACACTTAAAGGGATCGAAGTAACATGATGCACAAGCTGCTTGAATCAAGCAATTTAGTCTTAGGCAGACCCAGATATGCAGATTACCTAGATTAGGTAGCTTAGTTTCTAGGAAACTTAATTCAAGCAGAACATTTTGAAGATTTACCTTCAAGAACGCATCTACCTTGAAGAAGGCATCCACCTTGAAGAAGGAATCTTCCACAAGCAAGAAATCTTCCTCAAAGAAAGCATCCACCTTAGAAAAGGAATCTCCCTCAAAATAACCATCGTCCTTAGAAAAAGGCATCTATCTTGAAGAAGGAACCTCTCTTGAAAAAGGGCATCTACCGTGAAGAAGGTGTCCACCTTTAAGAAGGCATCTCTTTTGAAGAAGGAAGTTCACCATGAAGAAGGAATTTGAAGTCTACCCTAAAGAAAGGATTTTGGGAGAAGAAATTCGATGCTCACCTTAAAAAGGGAAGGTCACCTTTAAGAAAGGAATTGAAAAAGAAAAAGATTCATATTCAGATAGCTCAAGGGGTAAAGAGGTAAGAGAAGAGAGAGGAAGAAGAGGAAAAAAAAAAGAAAAGAAAGAAAAAAAAAGAGAGAAAAAGAAAAAAAGAGATAGAAAAAGAAAAAAGAGTGAGAAAGAAAAGAAAAAGAAAGAAATGAAGAGGAAAAGGAAAAAGAAAAATCTACATCGACCATAAGACACTAAAAGAATTTTTGAAATATATAGGTGACAAGCACCCGGCCATGGCAATAGCTTAGCAACTCACAAGGAAAAAAGAATAACATCAGTCGATAGAATCATTTGACCAATTCACATGGAAGAATTCCTCCAAATACTAGAAAGCAGTTTGTTAAAGAATACACCGAACAAGGTAAGAACTTTGAGTTAATTTGAAATCATCGAGAGATGTTTGATATTTTATAAGAGTTTGCAAAGACAATGGAAGAATCTCTAATGAGTCCATGAATCAACAACATGATAAGAATTACCTAGTGAAGAGTCCTACAAATGCAAAATCTAAAGGGATCAAGAACAAAGAATGTTCAAGCATAGCGAATCAAGAATCTTTCCCCAGTGGACTAGAAGAAATCAAGAAAAATAAAAATACTTAAAAGACGGGTACGAAACCCAATGAATGTAAAGTTTGAAGAGATCAAAGAAGAATGAAGAGTACTTAGCTGAAAGCATGAAGAATGAAAAGGTCTAAAGATCGCAGAGCAATGCATGATAGACGTTTTTCCAATGGGCATGCATTAGAAGGAAACTCTAAGAAGTAAGTGCACTTAACAGTGTTTTAAGCCCTTAGAATAGGCACAAGCCCTAAGAAGAGATGCACTGAAGAATGTTAACAAACCCTAGGAAGTAGGTGCATTGAATAGTATTAGAAGCCCTAAGAAGTAGATGAACTAGGAAGTGTTTATCATGGCATCACGAGGATGGTTTCTAGCCCTCAAATGGGCACCTTAGCCCTTGAGTGGGCATACCAACCCTTCAACGGGCACATAAGCCCTATGAATAGGCACATTAGCCCTCAAGTGGGCATATTAGCCCTTGAGTCGACATATTAACCCTTGAATGGGCATGCTAGCCCTTTAGTGGGCACACCTTTTTGTAGGAATGAAAGAGAAAAAAAGATGATGAGAAGTCTAATAGAATGCAATTAAAGGCAAAGATGTTGAGATGAGAGAAGGAAAGACAAAGCAAGAGTACTTTGTCAATTTTTATGTCTTACAAACTTATCAAAAGTAAGGAGCAAGTTGTAGATACTGGATTTTTAAGGCTTGATGATGAAATGAAGATGAATGTTGTGCAATAGAAATGATCGACATGCCTTTGGAAGCAAAAGGAAGAAAGGCAAGAAAAAATCAACCAAGAGTCTCAAAAACTGATACATGATTTCAAAATCATGGAAATTAATCCAAAAGGAATATGATGAAGAGTCATATACCATTGCGAAGCTATAGATATCTAGTTTCATAGAATTTTACAGATCAAAAATCAGAGTTGAACTTGAAGAGTTACGCATGATCTAAAGGTTGAAGGTCAGTAGGGATTGCATTGAAAAATGCAAAACTAAGGGATCCGAAGGGCAATAACCGACCGGCTATTAGAGTGTCGGTCGATGGTCTACCAACAACCGGCCAGCTATTGTTTTATTAGAAATGGATATTTTTGCCACCAACCTTACTTTTTTGTTTCTTTGCTTCCTTTTTCAATCTAACCCTCTCCTACATAAATAGCCCTCCTCCTCACTTCCAAGACACATCCAGAAATCTCCTCTCTCTCCTTCTAGGACACACTTGTGAGAATTCGAAGGTACGTCCTAAGAGTATTTCTCTCTTCTCCCTCCTCTTTTCAAATTTATTTTTCTTGCTTAGAATTAAGCATTATTAGGTTTGTTTATCCTTAGAATTAGCATGTTTAAGATTTATTTTTATGCTTAGAAGCATGTTTAGGATTATATGAATTATTTAATCCTTATTTGTTTTGCAAGATGGAAATGCTTGTCAAGGTAAGTCGTCTAAAAACATGATTAGGAGTTTATTTTCTTTACAAATGCTTAGAATTTTGCTTAGGAGCGCATGTTATAATCATGTTTAACAGCACATGATTAGAATCATTCTAGGAAGATTTAAAATTCGTTTGAAGCATGCTAGGAAATAGCATAGAATAGGTAAGAATTACCATATTTACCCTTGAATGCTTGAATTAGGTTGGAATAGCCATGATTGATGTTGATTGATTAAATTAGGCTAAAAATGCCATGTTTAGGCTAGTAATGCCATGATTTACTATGATTACTATGAATAGGTTAGAATTGCCACGCTTAGGTAGAATTACCATGATAGAATTATCAAATCTAGGTAGAAGTGCCATGATTCTAAATTATGGCTTTATATTGAATTTTAATTGATTGATTGATTTTATTTTTGAATAAAATTTCATGTTTAGAAATATGATTAGAATAATGTCCTAAAGTGATAGTGGACTCACATTGATGGTCAATGACCATTACTTAGAATAAATACTTGAATGATGCCATGAAAGAGGCTTGATCGATATTGAATAGACTCACATATGGTGGTGAGGATTTCATTATCTATCAAATCTTGATTTGAATGTTTATATTGAATATGCATGAATATGCTTTTTACTGAACATTTGATTTATATGAATGTGATATTTTGAAGAGTTTAGAAGTAGGATTACTTTATTTGTTAAATAACAAATTGATGTAATCCTATCCCCTATCCCCCATGTTCAAAAGAAATTGTAACTTTATTCTCCTTCCTATTTCTTTGTATGAATATGCAACTGTTATTTAATGAATACCACCTTACATGTCTTAAAGAAGATTAAATGAACAATGTGTGTATAAGACGAACAACCCTAAGTGAACTGTATAACAACATGAGTTATTTTTATTTGTTATACCCTAATGGAGGCTGAATTTTGATCTGGGCGAGGCGAATAGCTCATACCTAACTTCTCAAACCCATCTCTAAAGGAATAAGGGTAGTTTAGATCCTAAAATGAGGGATTGGATTGCCTCTATTCATTCCCAATTGAATAATTGGATGGTGACTCCATTTCTCCAAATTGTGCCCATGGCTCGCTTGTGTTCCCTTGAGTCTTGAAATAGGCTTTGGCACAGTGTCATGGTCACAAACTTTATGGCAGGATGAAAAGCCCCCTTTCACAAATGTATAGGCATCGTGCTTGAAATAGGCAGATTGACTAGTCACTGGTGGATTATTTTGAGCATTTGAAGATTCATTGCACAAGTCCGTAATACCAAAAGACTCTCCTTGCTTGTCGCTCAGTCATCCTCAATATCCTCTCATAAGCCCAAAGTCAGTTTACACCCTCAATTATCGCCTAACCCAATAGACATACATATTTAGCATAAGTATGGAGCATGCATACATAAAGCATAAATCCTTTTCTTGCACAAAGCATAATCAAGAACAGAGAGAGTTCCAGAAGTGACTAGGTTTTCCAGAATCATAATACAGTATCAAATATTTGGGGTAACCGTAAAGTAAATGAGCTTAACACCTAGAGGAATAGCAACAGCAGAAGCACTATATGCAAGTCGCCTGGATCAGATAACTCAGTCTCGATGAGACAAATGGAAGCAGCATGATGTGCAAGCCTTCTAAATTAGGCAACTCGGTCTCAATGAGACCAAATGGAAGTAGCCAATGCGCAAGTCATCTAGATCAGGCAGTTCAGTGTCAATGAGACCAAATGGAAGTAGTACGATGTGCAAGCCTTCTGGATCAAGTAGTTCATTCTCGATGAGACCCAATGAAAGCAGCACAATGTATGAGCTAGTCTTGATGAGATCCAATGGAAGCAGCATGATGTGCAAGTCAGTCTTGATCAGGCCCAATAGAAGCAGCACGAAGTGCAAGTTAGTCTTGATGAGGAATAACTTGAAGCAGCGCGGTGTGCAAGTCGCCTGGATTAAGCAGCTCAGTCTCGATGAGACCCAATAGAAACAACATGATGTGCCAGCCGCCTAGATTAAGCTCTTTAGTTTACCATGATATGCAAGCTTCCTAGATCAGGCAGTTTAATCTCGATGAGACCTAATAAAAGTAGCATGATGTGCGAGTTAGTCTCGATGAGACCAATGGAAGCAGCACGATATGCGAGCCAATCTCAATGAGATGCGATGAAAGTCGCATGATGTGCAAGTCAATCTTGATGAGGCCTAATAGAAGTAGCATAGTGTGCAAGTTAGTCACGATGAGGGATAACTTGAAGCAGCATGATGTGCAATTCGCTTGGATAAGGTAGCTCAGTCTCAATGAGACCTAATGAAAGTAGCATGATGTGCAAATCGCCTGGATCAGGCTTAATTCAACATGATGTGTAAACAGCTTGGATTAGACTCCTAAGTCAAGATGATGTGCAAGCTGCCCAGATAAGGCTCCTCAGTTTAGCATGATGTGCAAATCGCCTAGATCAGCCTTCCAAGTCAACACGATGTGCAGATTGCCTGGATCAGGTAGCTTAGTCTCAATGAGACTGTGACGATCTGGGCTAGGGCCTAACTACGCCGTCCCGGTCCCATTGCTGGTCTGAACCCAATCGCACAGTAAACCGTATTGTCGACTCTGACCCACCACAGGCCTTACAGCTTTGTTCTCGAAGGACGCATCCCCCACTCGAACCCGCGACCTCCACTGCAAAGGCTCCTACGGTTCATCAAACAGTACTCATGATGAACTGCGGGAGCCTTGGTGGTAGAGGTCACAGGTTCGAGTGGGGGACGCGTCCTTCGGGAACAAAGCCGTGAGGCCTGTGGTGGGCCAGAGCAAACAGTATGGTTTATTGTGCGATTGGGTTTAGACCGACAGTGGGACCAGGATGGGGTAGTCAGGCCCTGGCCCAGATCGTCACAGAGACTTCTCTCAAATGGCACGATGTGCGAAGGTAGCTCTATCTCAATGACACTTAACGATTGCTTGAGGCAACCCGATGTGCTCAACACATGGATTAAGTTTTTAAGCAATACAATGTACAACATGCCTAAAGTAGGACAACATTATAGATGATGATCACCATAAAAATGAGAACTACCATAGTTGAAGACAGTCAAAGAGGGCCACGTTTGAGAAGAAAGATTTGAAATAGTTAATCATGCAAAAAGTGTAAGTATAGTCTAGAAAAGATTCAATTCACAAGAATTACAAATTTCCTCGAATAAGTTAAACTTTCTCAAAAGAACTCACATGGTCTAGAAGGGACACAATAGTTTGTAAGAAGTACATATTGCCAAGAGTAGGCAATGCAGTCCAGGAACTTGCCTTGAAGAAAGACATCTCCCTTGAAGAAGGCATCTACCTTGAAGAAGGAATCTCTGTTGAAGAAAGTATCTTCCTCAAAGAAGGCGTCCACCTTGAAAAAGGCATCTCTTTTGAAGAAGGAAGTTCACCATGAAGAAGGAGTTTGAAATCTATCCTAAAGAAAGGATTTTTAAGAAGAAATTTGATGTTCACCTTGAAGAAGGAAATTTGCCATAAAGATGAAAGGTCTCCTTGAAGATGAAAGGTCACCTTGAAGAAAGGATTTGAAAAAAAAAGAAGATTTATAGTCAGATAGTTGGAAGGGCAAAAGAGTAAAAGGTCAAAAAGGAGAAAAGACAGGAAAAAAAGAAAAAGAGAGAAAGAAGAGAGAGAAAAAGGAAAAGAAGAGATAGAAAAGAAAAGAAGAGAGAGAAAGAAAAGAGAGAAAAGGAAAAGAGAAGAGAAGAAAACCTCTACATCAACCTTCAGACATCGAAAGAATTTTCGTAAAATCTTTTGACCAATCCACGTAGAAGAATTCCTCTAGATTCTAGAAAGCAGTTTGTTGAAGAATATGCAGAATGAGGTAAATTTTGAATTGATTTTAAATCGTCAAGAGATGATTGGTATTTTGCAGGAATTTTCAAAGACAATGGGAAGATCCATAGTGAATTCGAAAATCAACAATATGATATGAATTTCCCTAGTGAAGGGTATTACAAATGCAAAATGTGAAGCAGTCAAGAACAAAGAATGCAAAAGCATAGCAAATCAAGAATTGTCCCCCAATGTACTAAAGAAATCAAGAACAGAATGAAGAATACTCAGAAGAGGGCATGAAAACTAACAAATGCAAAGTCTGAATAGATCAAAGAAGAATGAAGAAATCCGAAGGTAGGAAGAATGAAAAAGGTCTAAAGACCGTGAAGCAATGTGCATGATAGACATTTCCCTAATGGGCGCGCATAAGAAGAAACCCTAGAAAGTAGGTGCACTTAGGAGTGTTTTAAGCCTTTAGAATAGGCATAAGCCCTAAGAAGAGGCGCATCGAAGAGTGTTGAAAACTCTAAGAAATAGGTGTACCTAAGAGTGTTTTAAGGCTGAGAATAGGCACAAGCCCTAAGAAGAGGCACATTGAAGAGTGTTGAAAACCCTAGGAAGTAGGTTCACTTAAAAGTATTTAAAGCCCTTGGCATAGGCATGCTGAAGAGTGTTAGAAATCCTATGAAGTAGGTGCACTGAATAGTATTTTATCTTAGCATTGTAAGGATGCATTTCATGCATTAGAAGGATGCATTTGTTTGAGCTAGAAGAGTGCACATTATGCATCATAGGGATGCATATGTCTACACTAGAAGAGTGCATTGCATGCATTAGAAGGATATATTTTAGCCCTTGAGTGGGCACACTAGCCCTTGAGTCGGCATATAAGCCCTTGAATGGACGCATTAACCCTTCAGTAAGCACACGTTATTTACAGAAATTGAAGGAGGAAAGCAGAAGATGAGAAGTCTAACAGAATGCAGATGAAGGTGAAGATGTCAAGATGAGAGGAGGAAAGACGAAACAAGAGTACTTTGTTGATTTTTATGTCTCACAAACTTCTCCAAAGTAGGGAGCAAGCTGTAGACACTGAATTTTTTAGGCTTGATGATGAAGTAAAGATGAATGTCAAGCAATATGAAATGATCGAAATGCCGGAAGAAAGGTTTTCAAAAGCTGACACATGACTTCGAAAAATCAGAGAAATTAATCTCGGAGGAATTTAATGATGTCATATATTGCTGCGAAGTCACAGATGTCTAGTTTTCATAAAATTTTACAGATCGTAAATCGGAGTTGAACTCAAAAAGTTACGTGCAATTAAACAAATGAAGGTCGAAGGAGGACTACATTCAAAAGATGCGAACCAATGGGGATTGGCGGGTTGCAACCAGCAAACGATTTTAGGACAATCGGCCAGCTATCCTACCATCGATCGATAGTCCACCCATAGCAGGCCAACTATCCCATTGCTGATCGATGATCCTCACGCAGACAACTGGCTGTTCTTTATGTATTCTTAGAAAATTTCAGGTGGATCCTTCCTTTTTTGTTTTCTGCTTCCTTTTTCAACTTCAATCCTCAACTATATAAACCCCTCTCCTCCTCAATTTTCAACACACATCAAAATCATCTTTTCTCCCTCTTGAAGATGCACTAGAGAATTCAAGGAGTTTTTTCTAGTTCAATATGTTTTTAGGCGTTCTATTGCTCTAAACCCAAAAATGGTACGTCTTTAGAGCAGTCCTCCCTTCTTCGTCCTCTTTTCTTCTTCTTCTTTCTTTCTTTAGATTAAGCACGTTTAGGTTTATTTTTGCTCAGAATGAGCATGTTTAGGTTTTATTTTAATGCTTAGAAGCATATTTAGCGTTATTATAAATTATTCTAACCCTTGTTTGTTTTGCAATATGGATAAACGTGTCAAGATAAGTCCTCTTTCCCTTCCTTATTTAGAATCATGCTAGGAATTTATTTTCTTTACGAATGCTTAGAATCATGCTTAGGAGCACATGATTAGAATCATGCTAGGAAGACTTATGATTGTTTTGAAGCATGCTAGGAAATAGCATAGAATGGACAATAATTGCTTGGATTGATTGAGATTGCCATGATGATCTTGATTGATTGATTGAGTTGGGCTAGCATAGCCATGTTTTTATGATTGATTGACTTAGGCTAGAAATGCCATGCTAGACAAGAATTGCCATATTTAGAATTATCACTATCAATTGAATTATGCTAGAATAATAATAGGAAGAATTACCATGATAAGAATTATCAAATCTAGTTAAAAGTGCCATGATTCTAGATTATGGCTTTGTTTAAATTTTAATTAATTGATTTATGAACGTATGAATAAAACATGAATATGCTCTGACTTGAATGATGCCATGAAAGAGGCTTAATACATATTGAATAGACTCACAAATGGTGGTGAGGAATCTATTATCTATCGAATCTCGACTTGAGTGTTTATGTTGTATTTATAATATGCATGAATATGCAATGAATTTTATATATTAATGAATGAGGTGTATGAAGTGTTAGAAGCAAAATTTACTTTATTGTTGAATAACAATTATTGTAATCCTCTTCCCTATCCTCCATGTTTGCAAAGAAATGCAACTCTATTCTCCTCCCTTTTTCTTTGTATGAATAAACAACTACTATTGATTGAAAATCACCTTATTTGCTTAATGAAGATAAAATTGGAAATATGTGCATAAAACCAACAACTTAAGTGGATTGTATAACAATTTAAGATATTTTTATTTGGTATACCCTACTGGAGGCCTGATTTTGATCTAGGTGAGGTGAATGGCTCGTATTTAACTTCCTGAACCCATCTCTGAAAGGACGAGGGTAGTTTAGGTCCTAAACTAAAGATTGAAATGCCCCAATTTATTCCCAATTGAATAATTGGGTGGCAACTCCGTTTCTCCAAACATGTCTATGGCTCGTTTGTGTTTCTTTAAGTCTCAAAAGAGGCTTTGACACAATGTCGTAGCTGCAAACGTTCTAGCAGGACGAAAGCCCCGTTCACAACATTCATAACAAATCAATAGAAATTCTATTGAAGCTATTAAGTAAAATCATGGCAATTCTACCTAGACTTGATAATTATCATTATAATTCTACCGAATCATGGCAATTCTGGCCTAATTGAAAATAATAATGGCAAGACATGGCATTTCTAGCCTAACTTAATCAAGATAAACATGGCAACTCATTCAATCAAGGCAATTCTTGCTTAATTCTATGTTATTTCCTAACATACTTCAAAGTAATTATAAGTCTTTCTAGCATTATTCTAATCATGTGCTCTTAAGCTCAATTCTAAACATGTGTTCTTAAACATGTGTTCTTAAACACGATTCTAAGTATTAAACAAGAAATAAAATCCCTATTCATGTTTCTAAATAAAGAAAGGATCGATAACTTACCTTGACATGCATTTCCAGCTTGCAAAACAAATAAAGGATTAAACATTTCTATAAAACCGTAAACCTGCTCCTAAGCGTTAAAATAAACCTAATCATGCTTATTCTAAGCAAAAACAAACCCAAATATGCTTAATTCTAAGCAAGAAAATTAAATTAGAAAAGAGGAGGGCAAAGAAAGAACTGCTCTTAAGACGTACCCTTTCTAGGTCTAGAGCAATAAGAATGCCTAAAAAATATTTAAATTTGAAAAGACACATTGAATTCTCAAGTGTATCTTAGAGAGGGAGAGAAGAGATTTCTGGATGGGAGTGAATGTAAGGAGAGGGGTTGTTTATATAAGAGAGGGTGTGAGTTAAAAAAGGAAGCAATTAATCAAAGTGGAAGGTTTTTTATGAACCTTTCCAAAATATGAGGGAGGAGTGTAGCCGATCCTCTTCCTTTTATAATTTTCAGTACAGTCCCTCTTCGTCCTTCATCTACTCAATCATACGTAACTCTTCAAGCTCAAATCTAATTTGCAATATATAAAATTTTGTAAAAACTAGACATCTGTAGATTCGCAACAGTATATGACTCTTCATCAGAATCCTTCTAGGTTAGTTTCTGTGATTTTTCAAATTCATATGTCGATTTTTAAAACTTGTGGTCAATTTCTACTCAGCTCACTTCTCTTTGCTTCCAAGGCTACTTTGGTCATTTTTATTGCTCAACATTCATCTTTGTTTTATTATCAAGCCTCAAAAATCTAGTGTCTACAACAACCAATATAATATAATCCCACCCTCAGAAAAAATAGATCCACTGGTTTTCATTTCGTGGGAATAATGGTGTGGTGACACATAAGTTAAAATGATATCAATTAATTAATAAAATTTATTTAATCAATTTTTTAATAAAAATATAGTTAAAATTAATGATATATTTTTTAAATTTTATTATTGAAATTGTTAGTAAACCTATTTATCATAATTTATAACAAAATTTTTGAAAATTTTGTCTTCTTTCTTATTTTCATTCAATTAAATTTTTGACCTATAGAACTTGTATTCGCAATTTGAAAATAAATTTAACATTATGAAAATTAGTTAAAAATAAAATATTTCAAAAATTTTTAAATGTATTGTGCTCGGAAAATAGATGTTTAGAATAAAATTTTAGACACGAATAGTCTCACACTTTATCCATATAAAAATATTGATACCTTAAATGTATTAACAATAGATTTTATTGTGAAAATCAATAGATGTATTAATTTCAACAAAATCAAGGGGTTAAATAATTTTTCCCAAAAAAAAAAAAAATCAAAGATCTTAACCTTTTTGTTTTTGCTTTTGGTTTGTTGTTATGGTTCCCAAATTAAAATTTAAAAATTTTGGCTTTTATCTTTCAAATATGAATGAGAATCTTTAGCTCGGAAATAAATCTCATCCCATCCCATCTTATCATGGACATCGACATTCATTTTCACGATTGAAGTATCAGTTCCGTCAAGTGTAGTTTGGCCTTATCAATATCACTAATTTTTCCCAAATAATTAATGTATCAAACCAAACCGTATTTTGTAATATGAATAGTGAAAGAATATGATAATATCAAGTTGTTTAATACATTACTTAAGATAATATTTGAGAAAATAGATTATGTTATCAAATTATATGATAGTGTCACATCGTTCAACAAATCAATTATATTAAAATTTGAAATAATTATTTTAAAAGAGTATTAACTCTACTCCGATAACAATAATTCAATTTATATAACCAAATTATATATACAACTTGATAATAACATAATATCATTTAATGGATAATTACACTATATACTACACCATTTTCTACTTACCTTTAATTCTTATGCATCCAATAATATTGCACAACATCAAATTGTACAGATTAGGTTTATTAATGATTGTATTTGTACATGTAGAAATGCCTTGTTTGCCCGCTAAGGCTCTCATTCCTTTTTGGAATTCAAGTAGCCTTCTTTAACTATTAGAATCAAACTTCAAAAGTTTTTAACATTTCAAATTACTTTGCAAAATGCCAACTTAGAAACAGGAAGATTAAAGACTCCAACTCCTAGATTCACCTAACAAATTGGAATTTTCTGAAACTCTCTAACATTATCAACCGAACATAAGCAAGCAAACAACCCGTCAGACCCCTCCGCCCCAGTAACAGGAATATGTAAACAACTAATCAATCAACAGTAGTCTTGGTGTCTAACAGAAAGGATTCTAATCCTGTCTTCAACTTTCACGAAATTGAATTTGACCGACCATCCCTCAGGTCCTTGAGGGTCTACAATCCACCATATTCATTATAAACATATTAGCCAAAATCCTCAACTTAATTTATCAAGATTTAAGATTTGATATTTCTCACAACATACCAGCCGTTTGAAAGATCTGTTATTTATTGTCTTCTTTGACTTATCCAGATCTGGTTTGGCACGATCCAAGGTCTATGACAACAGTGCAGTTAGAAGAAGTCATAAATCTTATCAGGAAAAAGCTTCATACTAATTTATTGTGATATATCACATCAATGCAGCTAAAAGGAAAAAGAAAAAAGAAAAAAGGACAGAATCAGTAGAAGAAATTGGAAATACTACCTGAATGAGAGATTCTACACGACGCCGCATTCGAGTATGCATGAAACCCTCGGAGCACTACGGAATTAATGAAATAAATTGAGATAAAACAAATCAATTCATTCAAGCAACTCAATACAAAGCATGAAGTAGACTTAAAATGCTATCAAGCTAGCAGTCACAACTTGAAGACACATAAGCTCAACAAGAAATCCAAAAACTAGTAAATTATTCATCCAATAGTCAAAGGGTACTTTTATTAAAATGGAATGACAAAGATGGTTGAACAGTAAAACCGTACAACACAATTTTAATACATAAATCAAATAAGAGAATCCAAAAGAATGAGTAAAGCTTTTCGAAAACCAAACTTGGACAATGTTTCCATATTTCTCACAAATGACGGTGCCTACTAGAGCACCTTATGTACATAACAAGTTCTAAAGGAGCCATGGTCACAACAGAACACTAAAGAAATAATATTGGGTGCACCACATATGTTCTCATACACACATAAGAGATTTAGCCAACATGACCTCAAGATGAACTGAGCAAACATTTTAAGTTAATTCAGTTGCCCAAAATGATAAAAACAAGTGGTTCAAGAAGTACATTAGTCCTAACTTTTAATAAAGAAATTCTTATTTTCAAAAGATTTTATCATTTGGTGGTGTCAAAGTTATTGGAACAGTGACATGAATCGTGAAATGCTTAGAGCTCATTCAATTTTTTCAACGATGTTATTGGATTTTGATCTCTCTCTTCTCCACAGACATTGGCACCACAGAGAATCAAATAACATATTGTTAATTATTGTAATTTGTCACTTCATTGCAAACAGTGTCATAAATTATCAAGGCATTAATTGCCTGTTTTTTCTAACTTAACAAACCACTAGACTATTTTCTTAGTCATTTGTATTATAATTAGGCTATTAGCACTCTTCTACAAAATTGAGAGCACAAAAAGGCTATAACAATAGTGTGATTAACCATCTTTAACATTTCCACATTACCAAATTAGTATATGAAAGAATATGACATAAACTATACAAATATTGAAGCAGGTTGAAGAGGAACATACCTTAACATGATAACTAACATATGCATGAAAAGTTGATAAATTCCAAACTGTACGGTCCAATTTCTTTCCCTCCACATGTCGAGGAAAAATGACTGAAATGGATTAGAACATCAAAATGTCACACCAAGAATGAAAGAGAAATTAATAAGCCCTGCTGACTCTGATATTACCAAAAGTAACAAATCCTGCATTTGCCGATAATGCTTCATCCGGAGCTCCCTTCAGCTCTAAAGGAGGGGAAGAAGACCACAAACAAAGAGGTGCATTATTCAGTCCAGCTGCACGCCTTGCTTCCACAAATTCCTGAATAATAACCGAAGTACCAAAACTTGAAAATCAAAAACAATAAATCACTTAAGAACAGAATACAGGAAATATTTCAGAAAAATACCCTTCAAAGTATCAACAACAGAACTGCGATGCATACTCGCATAATAGACTGATTTCAGCATCCAGAAATCCTTTAGAGCTTGAGTTTCAAGAAACTAGACTTGAAGTTGGTAAAGCAAAAGTATTTTAATCATTGTACCTGCAGGAATGAAGTTGCAAGAACAGTATCAATGGAGTCTTTGAATCTCATAGGAAACACCACGGTCACCTTCTCTTCCTGCATTAACAATTACAACTGTTCACTAAGCTAAATCAAAATTACTGTCAACTCTCATACAAGTAAATTAAAAAGATAAAAGGATAAGTATCAAGATAATATTTGCTCAGAAATATACCAGCTCAATTTTCAAAACAAAAATTTCCATATTTTATGAAGAAACTAAAAGTTAAATAGTAAAAAAAGCCGTAAGCTGAATAAATGTACAATGAGAAGAAGGGGGACACAAAACTACATTAAGTACAGAATAATTTTGGTATGAAGTTTTAGAGTTCCAACATAAAAAAATATATATAACAATAAAAAGTCCCCTCAAATAAAACTAGCCAAGCATTTAGTATAATACCTTAGGAATGAGGAAAAAGGACTCCTTTGGCCGATGCACAAGGGCTAGAAGCTGATCGATGTCAGGAGCAACAGTCCTTCCAGCAAGATGTTTTAGTATTGCCCTTAGTGGTGCACCTAATACCACTTCTCTAACAGATGCAACTTTCACCAAAATAGCATGTTTGAGCTCTGCAGAACATCGAGAACAAAAAGCCATCACCAAAATCATTATAAATTATTCAGAATCCTATCTTTATTACAAAATAACTAAGTGAACCCTAAATTTTAAGTCAGTTAGCTTAGTTGGCAAAAACAGTTGTGTCAAACAATAGACACCAGCATAAAAATCCACTCAATCCAACGAGAGTTGTCTGAGGGATAGGAAAAGATGACCTCTTATTATGTATCCCGTAAGCCCAATAGAAGAAATGGATTAACTTTCTCAGTAACTGATACACAACTCCCAAATTGAAGTAAAAATATAATTTCCAAGGCTCTCCAGATGACAACTCGTGAGCATTGATGAGGGAAACAGAAATCTGCAAAGCAGCTAAGTAGAGCATGAAATTTGGCATATAACTCAATCGATGACAAGATGTATATTGTTAAGAGGACGCAGATCATTCCTATGAGCTAGAAGTTGGCATTTCAAGGGAACAGATTTTTTAACATACCATTGGTCATTGCTGTCGAAGAGCGTCCCAACCAAGGCAAGTCATGGATCTCAAAACTAGAAAACAAAATGAAATACTCTTTGGCTCTCCTACCAATTTTCATAAAACTTGTACTAATACCTAATTAAAGTTAATTAACTCTGCTGCAACATGAAAATGGTAAGCAGCAAGTAAGCGTAGCCATACAAAAAGAAGAAGAAAAATTTCTTCAGCCATAAGAATGTTGATCACTCATGTTAGAATATGGCTGGCCATACTAGAGAGTGTAAGAGAGAATCTAAAAAGTAAATAAGAATCTAGAGAAGATGAAAATTGAGAATAAGCTGATCCCAAGTCAAGTGTTTTTGGGAGATTTTATATTCATGGCAAGCTGATCATAATGATGACCTTAGAAAAGGAACTCGTAGAACCTTCATCTGGAGGAAGTTTTGACAAATTGAGCTTCAGAGTGAGATTAAAGCCATCCTTAGGAGGATCCAGAATCTGTACAACCACACCATAAGCAGCTTTTATAGCTTCTATAGCTCCAAATGGCAACCCTCCAAGAAATATGGTTTCAGGAGGTGGAATCGGTAAGGACACCGACAGTAGCACCAAATGTGGATTCTTCATAGTTACCTGAAATACAAATACAAATAAATTATATCAAAAGAGATGGGCTAACTTAATATTAACGTAATTAGTACCTGAACATGGTAACGAACATCGCCAAACTCAACCCAATGATAATCCAGCTCAACTGCTTTATCACGACTGCAGAGGCAATCAAATCAAAAGTCAACACTACAAACTAATCCATGGCTCAAACAATCGTTACAATTTTTTAAACAGGAAACCTACTTCTGAACACGATTCAGCAAGGTATCCAGAAGGAACCTCGAATGAGACTGCAAAAGCAACATCTGTTTTCACTTCCAATCTCTCCCTGCCTCCCCTTCTGATCTGTTTGTTTTACAAGCAAACGACAAGAACTGGAATAGGATTCGCCTTCAGTATATTACACTTCCCTCAAGTTTAATGAAATTTCAGTTCACCCCTAATATTGTGAAATGTTGCCTTCCCATCCCCAAAAATACTTAAAGAAACAAAAGGAGTTTCTAATAATTTTCTAGGATATAGCCTATCTTATTAAAATATTCATTATTTAGTACCATTTGAACTCTCTAACAAAGTAACTCAACACTTCAATTAAATAAAAAGATAAATAAATTAGGTTAGACTATTATTTACATTGCATTCTCCAAAGAATGACAGAATAAACCAATTTGACATTTCTTCTTCTTTTTCAAAAATATAAACCTAAAATGCTTTGCCTTCTAGTACCTATTGAACAGAGATATTAAAATGATTAATAAGATTAATATTTGAAGTGACATCATCAAGAAGAAGTGATTTTCTTTATTTCAAAAGACTTTATGTATTTTCTATCCCACATAATAGCTTGAATTTTTGAAGGGCAGATTCTTCATTTTTAATCTAGTCGACGGAAGCTCCACCATAACTCTTAGTCTTGAGATTTTTGGTTAACCAGATAATTCTATAATAAAGACTCTGCCTAGTAGACGAATGACACAAGTGTCACACAAAAGGTGTTGCACGGTGTAAATTAATAAAATAATGGGGGCACTACATTCTATGTGGAAGCTTCTCCCCATGTGTTCTCAAGGAAATACTCCTTGTCAAAGTATCCTCACCAACTCCTTTACAAGCCTCTTTGTGTCTCCTATAGGAACTTTCTTATTCTCCAAATCGCTTCACAAGTTCTAGGAGTCATCATAAGCTCTCTTCATGTGTTATGGTGTCAAGCAAGCTCCAAATGGCTTCACAAGTTCCAAGTGTCATCACAAACCCTCTTGCATGCACCATGTTGTCAACCAAGCACCATGCATCTTCCCTCCTATGAGTAAAATCCCCTATAAAGAGGGTCATTGACTACAAATGAAGGTTAGGAACACTCTCTAACCCTAGAACTCTATAACTCTCTCTCTCTCTCTCTCTCTCTCTCTCTCTCTCTCTCTCTCTCTGATGCGTTCGTAACTAGCAAGTATACTAGTCGCACAAGTAATAAAGTGATAAGTAAGATATCGTTCCCACGAGGATTGATTCTAATTGAATTTGTTATTTTACAGTCACAATAGAACAAATGGGGGGTTTTGTTGATTGATTAACTAAGTGAAATAATAATGCAAACAAAGAATAACAAAACAGAAAGTTAATTCGAATGAAAAATCAATGAGAGACACTTAGTTAAGAGTTCATTCTCTGCAACAAGATATGAATTTGTGAATTAACATAGAATTGTAATCCAATTACAGCATTGAAGTTATCAACCGTAGATAACAACAAGCTCTGTTATCCCAATCTTTCCTTACTTTGTTGTTAAATAAAACAAGCTCTTTATTTAATCTCTATCCATTAAACAACCTAGAACAAGCTCTCTGAGTTTAATTCAATGGAAGCATTACGATGAGAAAGATAGGTTGATCTAAGCAATAATCACACAAGTTCGGATTATTTAACCTAGGTTGTATTTTCCAATTGCAATCTCTGATCACAATTTTGCTACTAATGATTGGAAATTCATGACAATTACGGATCAAGATTTCTAATCTAGCAATAGACAACAACAGATTATATTCAGTTGGCCATTCCAAATACAATCAGTAAGCAATCATAAGCATTAGATATGGGAAAATACAAGCAACTTCAATTAGAGAATTGGATAACAATTTCTTACACAATCAACTCACAAAATCCATATCAAGGGCTTTGAAATCACCCTCAACCAATTCAGATTTAGTTACACATATTCAATCAGAATAACAAATACAATACAGAGAAATTCCAGAATTGAAAAGGAAAGAAAGAACTTAGCAAATTCTTTGAAAATCTTCTTTGTAGATGAATCTTCTTGGAATTGTAGTTCCTCCTCTTTCAAAATCTTCTTTCTCCTTCAAGAACTCCAAGGGATGAGAGAAATCCAGAAATGCAGCCTCCTCCCACGTTTTCCCCTCTTCAAGTTATGAAAATAAAACCCTAAAATGTGTTTAAATACTCTGCTACAGTGACTTGCTACAGTGCCCCGTATTATACATGCTACAGTGCTTGTGGAATTATATTTCTATACATCTCACACTGTTTTGATTACAACTTTTGGTACACTGAATGGATTTATAAACCGTAAATTTCTCCAGAAAATAGACTTCGAGAGCTTTCCAACGGTATATAACATGTCATCGGGTTCATTGTATATCAATACAATTAAATCCGAGAAGATCACTGACTAGCAGAGGTGAAAATGAAGGGTTTTACTCCATTTTTGTGCAAGTTGCTCCAAAACTCCTACAAACATCAAAACCACACAAAAACATAAAAATACCAAGGAATATAGCAAAGAAACATGGACGAATTGATATAAAAGTAATACATAAATAGACACCTATCACTCTCTCTCTCTCTCTCTCTCTCTCTCTCTCTCTCGTCTCTCCCTAGTCGACCAGACATTTCCCACCATAATTGAATCTCTGACTTGAGTGTCAAAAGATTATCATTGACCACATCATCAATGCCTCTGACCCATCGTTTTCTCTTTGTTTTCTATTTCTTTTTTCAAGTAAAAATCACACTATTGTGTTGAAAATAAAAAAAATGATTTTTTTTGCTAGGGTTTTACATTTCAAGTGAGAAAGATGCTTACTTTATTCAGATTTTTTTCTTTTTTTGGTAAAAACTGATTTTTTTTTGTTATGAAATATTTTGTTGGTGATGTTGTTTGCTTCGTTTATTCATTTGGTATTTGTTTACTTATTTGATTTGCTTGAAAAATGAGTAGAAAATAAGATTGATATTTTTGGTCAATGATGTTGTTTATGATTTTTGCTTGGCTCTCTTTCCCTTTCTTTGTGAAGTTACATTATAGAGTAGTGTCAAAAAGAAATGGACTTTTTTTGTTAGGGTATGCGTTTCAAATGGTAAAGATGCTTGCTTGACCTTGGTTTATGTGTTGAAAATGATGTTGTGTTTTGAAATATATTGCTAATAATGTTTGTTGTCGCGTTCATGGGTGGTTTTTGTTTACTTGTTTGAAAAAATGTATAGGATTATTGTAGCAAATGATGATGTATTTTTTTAGTATGTATCCTTTTATTTCTCTTAATGTAGGATGGTATTATTTACAATTAAAGTTAATATATTCAACATGTGAAACTTTAACTTTGGAAGGGTTTATGGTTATGGCAATGGTGCCATGGTTTGGGTTAAATTGGATATAATAGATGATAGTGACTTGAAATTATTTTTTGAACAGTTTCATTATAGGGGAAATTATACTATGAGTGTAGCTATAAATCTCATTGCACTTGAAATAGTTGAAACCCTACTTATTGAACCTTGTATACTTGAACCTTATACTCCTAAACTTGAACCCACACACAACCCATGTAGGATACAAACTTCTCAACCCATGAACCATAACAATCAGACGATTCAAATGGTTTTGCTTTACCTAAAGAAATTACGGAATTTCTTGGTGAAAATCATTATTGAAGTGATGATGTTGCAAATGAAGCGAATGGTAATAATATAGGTCAAGGTCAAAGTCAAAATATGTTTGACAGTGGTTGGTATAGTGGGGGTATTATTTTGTGGATAAAGAAATGGAGGGATACTAGTTTGATGATGATCTTTTTTGCAATGTTGAGGATTGAGCGTCATGTTGCCATGATGGCAATTAAAGGGTAGAGAATTTGTGCGTCGTGGAAATGATATACAGACAATATTGAGTTCAAAGTAGGGGATGCCTTTAAATTTGTGGATCACCTTAGGTAAATATTTAAAGATTATGCAGTAATGGCTAGGTGAAATACTATGAGAATCAAAGTGCTAGGAATAGTGATAACTCATTGTACTGCTAAAGGATGTCCATGAAGGATTATGCTTCCTTATTAACTGACAGGAACGATTTCATGATAAGACCTTGAGTAACAAACATATATGCCAAAGAACTAACCAAACTAATAAGGTAACATCACCTTGGATAACCGAAAATTTCTTGGAGAACATTAATCGTGTGCCGAATATCTAGGTAAAATACTTAAGAGAGTGAGTTAGAAAGAAAAAGGGTGGCAATGAATAGGCAAATACTATATAAGGCTACAAAAAGGCCGCTAAATCAACTTAGGGAGAAACGTGCATAGTCTTATGTCTTCCTTCACAAATATGGCAACATGGTTTTGAGGCCAACCATGGTGCTATTGCACAAATAATGGTTGAACAAAAGGCAACCTTATATGAACCAACTTTCAAAAGATTGTTATTTTTTACAGCCCAGAAGACAAAATATGTTAATGGTTGTAGACCATTTTATAGGAGTAGATGATTGTCACTTGAAAGGATTTTTTGATGTAGTTCTTTTATCTGTAGTTGTCTTAGATGCAAATAGTGGTATATTTCCCTTGGCTATCATTATTTGTGAAGAAAGAATGCACAAAGTGTAGGAGGCATGGATGCTACACAAGAGGAGCACAGAATGGCGCCCCAACACCAAATCCAGACCACTTCAAGTTTATCAATTGGCGCCCAATGCCAAGTAACAAGTTGGACTCCTCCTTTACTCATTTTTCACTCATTTTGGAGGGGTATAAAAGGGAGGCTAAGCTAAGTTCAAAAAAAGAGGAATTTGGAGGCCAAAATTAAGGTAAAATCAAGAGGAAACAATAAGAATAAAAGAAGAGAATCAAGAGATTGAAGACTAGTTTTCCTTCTCTCTCTACTCTCTCTCTCTTGTATTTTGTTGTTGTTTTTAAATGATGTTGTGCTTGCTTTGTAACATGGGTTTTGTAAGCTCAATCATGAGCTAAATTACCTTAATGTAGAGGATTACCTTAATCTAGAGGATGATTGTAGCCTAACACTAATTTTATGCCTTGATGGTTTGACTTCGATTAAATGATTTAGTTTGAGTTAATTTATGTTTTCCTTGCACCTAATGCTTCTAATTAGATAGGGACACTAATTACATGAATTTGTATGTGAATTCCATCATTTGGGAAAGGGGATTTCGTGTATGTGATTAAGAAACATAACCTAGGTGTTTATTGACCTCAGGTGTCTCTTTAAATCCTTCGTAGTCTAATAGAACTTGAGCTTAAAGAATGTTAATTAATTGGTTTTGAATCGGGAGATTAAAATTGATTAATTGAACATTTCCTATTTGACGCTCGGGAGAGGTAGTAGGAATACATTAGGGTTTCGACTAATGAACTTGAATGAATCAAATAGTGACTTTGAACCAGATTGGCACAGACGTGTGTTAGCTGAAAATCCATCCTTTAGATACTTTGCATCATTGAATTACCTCTTATTAAGCTTCCAATTTAACCTTGTTTGCTATTAATTTAGTTAATTGAAATTTGCACCTTTAATTTTTAGTTGTCTAGATAAAATTGAAATGCTTCTATACAATACTTAGCTTGAATTTAGATACAATCCTAGCTCATAGGAAATATACTCTACTCACTCTTTATTGCTTGTTGCAACCTGTGCAATTACTTTTTTGTGAATGGCAAGTTACCATCCCTACAGCCTATATGAGAAAAGAAATATGAGTCAGAATGTCATTGATCTACAAAAGGAGAGAAAAGATGTATTATTAACTTTTATTGTAAATTTGATCTCAATTTCTAATCTAACTATGAATTAATTTGGATACTTATTAAATAAAGATGTAGATATTTGAAAGTAATTAATCATGTTTTTGGCTTCAGATATTTAATTAAACAAACCTATAATTGTTGTTGTGGGTTTAATCAAATTAGAACTTGCGACAAATGCTTTAAACATTTTCAATAACTCCTATGATCGTTTCTCGACAACTTCTACTCTCTTAGTAGCACTAGTAGCCTCATCAGCCCTTTGTGTAGCATCAATAGCCCTTGAGCAGCCTCCTTAGCCTTTTTCTATAGCATTGGCAACAACTTGATTAGCCTTTAGAGATCTTGAGTGGCTTCTTCAAATTGAGCATGACTACATTTTTCCAGTGTAGAGTAACGTTTTGTTGGAACCCTATGCCAAATCTAAACACTTTAAGATTGCAAAATAGCCTTTGGGACCAAGATCTTGTGAGCACATGCTTCAAAATTTTGATTTGCATTCTTATCATTTTAGTTCTTAGATATATCTAAAAACTACCTGAATGAGACGTGCGGGCATCCTAAGATAATTGGACTATGCCAGATGAACAGTATTCAATGAACAATACTACGTGAATAATATTAGATGAACAGTACTATATGAATAGTAATCGAATAAAAGTACTGTGTGAACAATGCTGCATGAACAATACCAATGAACAATGATAGCTTGTTCGTTTGTTCGCTTCAACTCTTCCAACACTAACTTAATTCATCCTTTTATTCTTTGTTAATCGCCGTCCAATTTTGACTAGTAATCCTAATCTTATTAGGCTTAGTCTAACCAATTTTCTAGGCTTTTAAGACTAGTAGTCCTAGTTGTATAAGAACTTAATCTCACTAAGCCTTTAATTGGGCTTTTGACACTTAATTAGATCCAACCTAATTTTTGTACTAACTTTTAATTAATCACATTAATTATAAGCCCATTAATCCAATTAATTAAATTAACCCAAATACTCCATTATTTAATTAATCAAATTAATTAGATAATGAGCTAATTTACTATTCAAATATATTTAATTTAATACATGGGCTTTATTCTCTAATAAACCCAATTAAATTAAATAATTAATCTTTCAAGTCTAATCCTTGTTCAGACAATTTATATCAGCCACCCAGGGGACCTTGATGGACATATTTAATTATAAACTCCAATAAGTTTGACCCAGTACCATATGATCTCATAACTATACTGGGCCTTATCTATTAATTTTTGTCCATTCCATTATAGGTCTAAAGCTACACTCTTGAAATAAATATTCTTTACAAAAACCATAATAATTTAATCTGATTAAATTATATCTTTTAAGCCTTATATACTGAGCAACAGGTTTTCATAACTTCCTTTCATGGAACACCAATAATTGGAGTTAGATATAATTTATCTTGTTATCCCACTAATTACATCTTGAATCCTTGACACCAGTTTTACACCATTTAAATGAGTTAAGATTTATTAAAATAAATCTTAATTTAATAAACATCCTTCATTAAACACTTGGTCAAGATTCTACCATTTAAAACCTTGTAAAACTATCAAGGTAGTACTCTACAATTGTAGGCACTAGATTTTTTAGGCTTGATGATGAAGTGAAGAAGAGTATTAGGCAATGAAAATGATCGAAATGCCTTTGGAAGCAAAAGGAAGAAAGGTGAGAAGAAAAACTGACCGAAAGTTTTGAAAACTGACACATGAATTTGAAAAATCATAGAAATTAATCTAGGAGGAATCTGATGATGAGTTATATATTCCGTTAAGCTACGAATGTCTAGCTTTCATAAAATTTTACATATTACAAATCAAAGTTGAACTCAAAGAGTTACATGCAGTCAAATGGACGAAGGTTGAAGAAGGACTGTATTAAAAAAATGCAAATAAAAGGGTTTGGCAGGCCACCACTACCCGACGTTTGTAGGACAATTAGCCGATGGTTGTAGGATAGCTGGCCAGTGGTCCACACATAGTCGGCTAGCTGTCCTCCCATAGCCGGCTGGCTGTTCTCCATGTAATTTTGGCAAATTTTGCCACCAACCTTCCTATTTTGATTTTTGACTTCCTCATTTAATTCAACCCTAAACTATATAAACCCCCCCGCTCCTCACTTTTCAACATACATCAAAATCATCTCTTCTCCCTCTTGAAGACACACTTAAAAATTTAAGGAGTTTTTTCTAGTTTAATATTTTTCTAGGTATTCTATTGCTCTAAACTCGAAAATGGTACGTTTGAGAGTAGTTATCTCTTCTTCCTTTATTTTTCTTCTTTATTTTCTTGCTTTGGAGGAAGCACGTTTAGGTTTATTTATGCTTAGAATGAGCATGTTTAGGTTTTATGTTGATGGTTAGAAGCATGTTTAGGGTTATTATGAATTGTTCTAACCCTTGTTTGTTTTGCAAGATGGATAAGCGTGTCAAGGTAGGTTTGCTTGCCCTCCTTTATTAGAAATATGTTTAGGAGTTTATTTTCTTTTGAATAGGAGAACATATTTAGAATCATGCTTAAGAGCACATGATTAGAATCATGTTAGAACACTTATAATTTTTGAAGTAGCTAGGAAATAGCCTAGAATAGGCAAGAATTGCTTTGATTGATTAAAATGCCATATTGCTTGCTTGAATTGGGCTAGAATAACTATGTTTGAATTGATAGATTGTATTACACCAAAAATGCCATGTTTAGGCTAGCAACGCCATGATTCACTATGATTACTATGAATAGGTAGAATTACTATGATAAGAAATATCAAATTTGGGTAGAAGTACCATGATTCTAGATTATAGCTTTGGATTGAATTTTAATTGATTGACTGATTTTAAAAAATTAACATGTTTAGAAGTAAAATTGAATAATTATAATTGTATGATGCCATGAAGTGGTGGTGAACTCATATTGATGGTGAGGGATCATCACTTAGAATAATTGAATATGTATAAATGATGCCATGAAAGAGGCGTGGTAAACATTGAATAGACTCATATATGATAGTGATGAATTCTTTGTTTATGGAGTCTTAAATTGATTGTTTCTATTTGATATTTGAATATATGATTTATGAATGAATGGATATTTGAAGTGCTAGAAGTAGTTTATCTTTATTGTTGAAGAATAATTGATGTAATCCTCCTCCCATTCCCCTATGTTTGAAAGGAATTGTAACTCTATTCTCCTCCCTTTTTCTTTGTATGAATATACAACTGCCATGATTGAAAATCATCGTATTTATTAAATGAAGATAAAACTAGAAATGTGTGCATAAAATGAATAACTTAAATGGACTGTAAACAACTTAAGCTATTTTTATTTGCAATACCCTTGTGAAGGCCAGATTTTGATCCGGGCAAGGTGAATGGTTCGTACCTAACCTCTCAAAGCCATCTTTGAAGGGATAAGGGTAGTTTAGCTCTTGAACCAATGGATCAGATTACCCCCATTCATTCCCAATTGAATAATTGGGTGGCGACTCCATTTCTCTAGATGTGCCCATGGCTCATTTGTGTTCCCTTAAGTTTCGAAAGAGGCTTTAACATAGTGCCGTGATCGCAAACGCTCTGACGGGATGAAAGCCTTGTTTATAGTGGTGACTCCACTGGGCACAAGAGAAGTTGACTTCAAATGGGATACCAAATTCTAATACCTTATGTTGATATTTTGAGTCCTTGCATCACTATACTTCACACACAATGAGTACAAACTACCTAAACTAGCAGTATGGCATTAGCATGAGAAGTCCTTTGGCTCTATTTGACCCTTAGATGACTTATGTTAGTGTCACCACCTTTAAAAATGTACCACTGAATTGGTATAAAAAGAGATGGCACAAGAGCGCATCTCTCGCTCGAAAGAGTCCAGACCATGGGACCCTCGAGACTCAAGCCCATGTAGATGAATCTAGAAATTTTTAATAGGATAAATGTCCAAAACCCATGTTGAAATGCATGTCCATGGATGTAAATTCCACCTGATGACAATAACATTGACTCAAACCTCATGGAACCATGAACGAGTGCCACATGTCAAATCACCCGTAGGAACAAATTAGGGGCATATGCCATGAGTTAAAGTTATCATGACATTGAGACCCACGTTATGATAGTTATGGAGAATCTAACATCAATTCGAATGTTAGAAGTAGGAGAGAGAATCTCGGATTCCCACATCACATGATAATGACTTGGGAATGAGGCCAAAAATCCTAAGAAAAGAGACTCGACCTCACGTGTGTGGGAGAAATAAGGTTGGAAGGCTGAAAAGTATGTCTATGCCCTTGTATGAGCATGCATTATATCATGCATGCATACATGTATGCATGGCATTGACACCTTTGTTTTGTAGCCATCATAGCTTGGGTTAGACGAGTTGGTCGTTTAAAAAGACAAGAGGAACCAGTCGTTGAAATGGACGTACCCAACAACAATAACAATTAGGAGATGGTCTAATTGAGAGTCGATGTGATCGTACTCCAATAACAAATGGTCCAACTCATTGAAACTTTACAAAATGGGCTTAACAGCATGAACCAGCCTCCGCTCGAAGGTAATGGTGGTGATGAGGGTGAGACTAGCTAAGGTAGAGATAGGGGGAAAGGCCCAGCCAGCCAAGATGAGCCTGAATTGGTTAGGCAATTGGCTAAGGACATGGAGAAGGTCTAGTCTCTCTTAAAGAAGAAAGGGCTGAAAGCGGTTGAAGACCTAGAAGATAGCTTGCTCATTGAGGACAATGATTGCCTCCAAAGTTTTGCATGCCAAACTTGCCCAAGTTTAATGGAGAGGGCAATCTAAAGACACATTTGAGATAATACGCTGCTATTATGGCCACCACTCCTTTGTTAAAGGAGTGTATCTTGAAGTATGTCATGGTATCCTTAGAAGATGATGAGGTAGTATGGTACTGTGATCTTCCTAAAAGAGTTCGAGAGGATTGGGAGGAGCTATCTGAGTAGTTCATGGAACAATATCACCACAGTACCTAACTGGGGGTAACCTTGACGGATTTAGATATGATGCGCCAAAAGACCTATAAAACCTTTTCAAAATACTAGGCCTGTTGGAGGGCCAGAGCTGTTAAGATGACCATGAGGCCAGTGATGAAGGACCTGGTCCTTATGATGATCAATGGAGCTTGCGCCTTCATAAGTGATAAACTTGTAGGCTTTCCAATCAAAATATTTGAAGACTTATACGATTTAGGCATCTAAATAGATTATTTGGAGGCTACGTAAAAGAGAAGCAATAATAGTTACCCTAGAAGAAATTAGGGGTAGTATTATCAAGCTAGTGGGTCTAGCACGAAGCATGTTAAGGTGAAAGTAGTTGCCCAACAAAAGAAATTCAGTCATTTGGAATGACCATTATCAAAGATCTTTGCAAGTTTACGAGCTGAAGGGATCTTACAGCCATTGCAACCGAGAGAGCTTCCAAATCAATTGCCAAGGAATTGGAGGCATCATAATAAGTGTGAGGTCCACCAAGTGATCGGTCACAAGATTGATGATTGCACTTGTCTTTGCCATGAAATCCAAGACTTGATTGACAAGGGTCAGATTCTCGATCCAGAGCTAGAAGAGCCCAACAGGAGAAGTAACCCATTGCCCAATTATAATCTGGTACCTTCTCTAATGACCAATATGATTGGGTCAGGCTTGACTGAGGGAGAAGTGATGAACTCTTTTGAAGAAAAGGATGGATCAAGCAAGGCTAAGAGAGCCAAAAGAAAGGAGAAGCATAAGTTTAAGCAACAAGAAAGGAGGCCACAAAGAAGAAGCCCAAGGTAAAAGAGCCTAGGGAAAAAAAGCCCAAAGAGATCATTGAGAAGGTGGAAGAAGAGCCTATTCCTTTGGCAGCCCAGATTTTCACCAGGAATGGCAGATGGACTAATATTGTTGTGAAAGGAGCCAAGTAAAGCTTGGAGCCTGAATTTATGTGCTCAATGACCATGAGGAAGAGAAACAAGAAAAAGAAGATAAAGAAGAAGTTAAGGTGGAAGATGAAGAGGTATATGCCAAGAAGAAGTTCACATTTATGAATGCATTTGCCAAGAATTGGATGGCTAGAGGAGGGGCTAGAAGAGGCCCACCATCTAGATAACTTCAGGTGAAGAAGGGTAGTGAAGCTAGGAAGGGTAAGTAAGTTGAAAGCCTCATGAAGAAAGAGAATTTACCTAGAAAGTGTAAGAAGGTGAGAGTTATGAGTATGTGGGATGATATTCCTAAAGTCAAGACCCCTCCCAACTTTTGGACTGACTTTAGTAGTGATGAAAAAGAGAGAGTAAAAGTTAAGGGAGAAACAATGAAGGAGAAACACTTAAGAGAGAGAATGAGAATGTACTAAAAAGGGCAAGGAAGTTACCAAGAAGTCAAAGAAGAAGAAGACCAAGTCATCAAGCAGTTGAAGAAAACTCAAATGAATGCTAGCATTTGGGACTTGTTGATCTCATCCTAAAAGCATAGATAAGCCATGCGAAGGCTTTGGCAGAGGTGGAGATATCAATGGCTACCACTCCAAATGAGATGTTTATTACCATAACCAAAAGAGAAACCAAGGGGGTAAATGAGAAGGGTGTGATCACATTCTCTGATGATGATTTTCCTTTTGAAAGAAGGAATCACAATAAGCCATTGTTCATCACTGCAGATATTAGTGGGAAGGCATCCCTTTGTATCATGGTGGATGATAGGTTCGCCATTAACATTGTCCCTATGAAGATGTAACACAAGTTTGGGGTTTAAGAAGATGAACTCGAGCCTTGTGAGATGGTGATTAGGGCTTACGATGACTCAACGAGAAGTGCCATTAGGATTTTCAAGGCTTTAGTGAAGACTAGGCCTATTGAAGTGATGATCAAGTTCATAGTCCTTGACATTCCTGTCACCTTTATTACTTTGTTGGGCCGAGCATGGTTGCATCCACTTGGAGGAGTTCCTTGCACCTTACATTAGAAGATCCGATTCAATAATGGATGAGGAGACTATGACTATCCATGCTGCCTCAGCCATTGCACCCGCTGTCTTAAGTGTAGAGGTTAGAGAAATACCTTCCATGGGAGGATTCCAAATAGCCATGATTAACGAGTTTAGACTAACTGTTGCTGGAATGATGAAGAAGCAAGGGTACTTGTCAGGAACTGGGCTTAGGAAAAATAGAAGTGGTTTGTCATCCCTTCCAGACTTCAAAGGCCAACTTCGCATCATAATTTGCATTTCACTATCATATTTGACATCAATACCATTCAAACTCATGACACTAATCTTGGTAAAATAAAAAAACCCAAGAACATATGCATTACAATTGATACAACTCTTGAAGAGAGAGAGAGGGGGAGACAGAGAGATTTGAAAAATTATTAAAGAAACATGAAGAAGTCTTCACTTGGTCCTATGATCAAATGCCTGAAATTGATGGAAGTATCCCTAAGCATTCGATTCTAACGTATCAACATATGAAGCCTATCAAGCAGAAGTTGAGGAGGTTAAGAGTGAAATGGACTTAAAAAATCAAGGAAGAAGTGTCCAAGCACATTAAAGCCAAGTTCTTAGAGATAGTGAAGTATCCAAAATGGTTAGCCAATATTGTGCCAATGCCAAAGAAGGATGGAAGATTTCGAGTGTATGTTGATTACTAAGACTTGAACAAGGCTTCACTAAAAGATGACTTTCCTTTGCCTCATATTGATGTGTTAATAGAAAGTCACTGCTAGTGTGATGTTCTCTTTTGTTGATGGGTTTTCTTGTTACAACCAGATAATGATGGCTAATAAGGACAAGATGAAAACGACCTTCATTACGGAGTGAGGAACCTACCATTACAACATGATGCCCTTCGGGTTGAAGAATGCAGGGGTGACCTACCAACAAATGGTGACGACATTGTTTCATGATATAATGCATAAGGAGCTAGAAGTATATATAGATGACATGATGGTGAAATATAAGACTTGAGATGGTCATTTTGAAGCTTTAGATGGATTCCTAGCAAGGATGAAGACGTAAAATCCACGGTTCAATCCAAAGAAGTGCGTTTTTGGAGTCACCTTAGGGAAATTATTGGGGTTCATACAAAGCAAGAAGAGAATAGAGACAAATCTCGACGAGGTTAAGGGGATTATAGAGATGCCATCGCCTAAGACTAAAAAAGAAATTAGAGGGTTTCTTGGGAAAATCCAATACATGAGTCGATTCATTACCAAATTCACGATAGTTTCTGCACCAATTTTAAATCTTCTAAAGAAGGATAACCAGTAACATGGAATGATTAGTGCTAAGAAGCATTTGAGAAGTTTGAGAAGTATTTGCAGAATAAGCCATTTTTGAGATCGCCAAAACTTGGCAAGAATTTGGTTTTTTACTTAGAAGAGGAGGCCATTGGTGCTATGCTAGCACAAGAAGACGAGAATGGCATATAACATATCATTTACTATCTTAGCAAGTAGTTGTTGCCATACGAGATAAAGTACAGTTACATAGAGAAGACGTGCTTAGCCATGGTATAGCTTTCAAAGAAGTTGAGGTAGTTAAGGCTGTTTCGAAAGAAGACCTAATGAAGTATCTTTATGGTGCACCATCATTGGTGGGGAAGCTTGCAAGATGGCTGGTTCAATTATTAGAATTTGACATTGACTATTTTACTAAGAAGGTGGTAAAAGGAAGAGTAATAGTAGAGTTCTTGGTCATGAATCTGGTTGACAACGATGAACCATGGGAGTTGGATTTACTTGATAAACATCTGGGGGTAATCATAGTAGTAGGATGGAAGATGTTCTTTGACAGATTTGTCAATAGAAATGGTGTTGGAATCAGAGTTATTCTAGTAACATCAACTAAAGAAGTCATTCTCTTCGCTAAGAAGCTGGAGTTTAGAGTTACTAACAACATAGCTGAGTATGAAGCCTATACCTTTGGATTATAAATCGTAATTGTGATGGGCATCGATAATATAAAAGTGTTAGGAGAGTTAAAGCTAGTCATCTCTCAAGCCAATGAAGATTGGGATTTAAAGGAAAGAAGACTCAAACCTTATCTCGAGCACATTAGAAGGTTAATTAAGAGGTTCAAATAGTATACCTTCACCATCTTAGAAATGAGAATTAGATGGCTGATGTTTTAGCTTCTTTGCCATCAGTTTGAGGAGTACTCAAGAGCTGCCAGTAAGGCCAATAGTGATATCACAAGCATGAGGTTCTTGCTATATGGAACCCCATCTAATGATAGCTGAAATGGATGAGCAGCTCTATTTCTATGATTTGAGGAGATACCTAGAAGAGAGGATTCTGCCAAATGAGGCCAATAAGAAAGATAGGGCTATACTGCAAAGGTTGGCCAATAATTTACCTATCACAAGGAGTAATGTACAAGAGAATGCCAGAAGGAAAGCAATTGAGATGTGTCGATGAGAAAGAAGCTATAAGGCTAATGGAAGAAATCCATAATGGTGTATGTGCGCCACATATGAATGGGCTAATGCTTGCAAAAAAGATAATGAGGTAGGGCTTTTACTGGCTAACCATAGAGAGACTAATTTTATACAATTTGTGAATAGGCATCGCCGATGTCAGATTAATGAAAATTTGATTCACCAACCACCCTTAGAGCTGCAAGGAATGACAGTACAGTGGCCCTTTACTACATAGGGCATTGACATTATAAGCGATAAAAGGTCATCGGCCTCTAATGGGCATCGATATGTGGTGATGGTAATTGCTACTTCACTAAGTGAGTAGAAGTTGAGTCCTATAGTAAATTAAGGGCAAAACAGATGACGAGATTCATTGAGAAGAACATTCTATGCATATTTGGAGTACCACATCACGTCGTTATTGACAAAGGAGTTTATTTCCAGGCTGAGACTAAGGCCTTATTTGAGAAGTATGGGATTGAACACCATAAGTCATCTCCATATTGGCCACTAGCAAATAGAGCACTAGAAGCGGCCAATAGGAACATCAAAAAGATGTTAGCCAACACAGTGCAAACATATAAAGATTATGTTGAGAAGCTATTGTTTATGTTATAGGGTTATAGAATGACACCAAGAAACTCAACAGGCATGACGCCATTCTCATCGGTGTATGCTTCAGAAGCAATCCTACCTCGGATACAAATGAAATTAGCGAGAGTTCTAATGGAAACAAAAATTCCTAAAGGGGAGTGGATTCACAATAGATGTGAACAGTTGACATTAAGTGATGAGAAAAGAATAAAGGCTAGATATCATATGCAACTATATCAGAAATGGGTTGCTCGAGCCTTTCACAAAAGAATAAAGATGAGGAACTTCAAAGAAGGGGAATTGGTCCTTAAATAAGAAAGGCTTGTAGTGTTTGATATGAGAGTGAAATTCAAACCCAACTGAGAGGGCCCATTCATTGTGCTAAAAGTCATATTCGGCAGAGCTATCATCTTATCAAACATGGAAGGGAATGAGTTCATTGAGCCCATCAACATAGACAGGCTAAAGAAATCCTATGTGTGCAAGCAAAAAAAAAAGTGAAAAAAAAGTGTGAAACAAAAAATAATTAATCAGAAAACTAGAAATCACTAATTAATAATAGAATTTTCTTATTATGCATATATTGTTCGAAGAATAAACAGTCATACTTTTATTAATGAGATGGAATTGTTTGGAAATGAATATATCTTTGAAATGTCTTATTATTTTGCATGATAAAAAAAGGAAAGCATCTAATATTTAAGCTAACAGCGAAACTGTTAGTGTCGTCTCTGCCCCTTTGTTAGACTACGAATAGCCTCGCTATATCACCACAGCCTGTCTGGCTCAAATAACAAGATAAAGAATAGAAGCCTAAAAGGTCACCTAATCCTTATACTATCTATCTCAAATTCGGGATCATGGAACGGATTCCTCTTGATAGTTCAATACAACCAAGAATCCTCACACGCTCTAGATAACGAATGAACAATCTCCTAGGACTGAAAGTAGTTAGCGAGTCCACGATCCTCTGGTTAAGTCCATACTATTAACATAATCTAGCAGGATTATAGAATGAACTGTGGATGGAACCTATCAAAGGCACGCATGCGATATAGGTCTCAACTATCACGTGCTCCAGTGACCACCATGGAAGGTGCCAATAGATCTGAGTATCTAGAATAACTTGAAGCCAGTCAACCCAAGAAGAACGTCTCTCAAGTCTCCTCCTCATATAAAGTTGAGGGCTATAACAGAAAATATCCTATCTTGTAACCAAATATTAAAAAAAAAAAAAAAAGAAAAATAAGAAAAAGCTTGCTAAGTTGAAAACCCAAAAGTGTAGCCTAGGCCAAAGTTAGATCAAAAAAAGAATAAAGAAAAAGCCCGCTGAATTGAAAACCCAAAAAGGGCGACTCATGCAAAAGTTAGGGTAAGCTCGCTAAGTTGAAAAACCAAAAGGGCAACTTAGATAAAGGTTAGGGCAAGCTCGCTAAGTCAAAAACTCAAAAGGACAGCTTAAGCAAAAATTAAAGCATGAAAAAAATAAAAAAAAAATGAACCTGTTAAGCTAAAAACCCAAAAGGGCAACTAGGGCAAAAGTTAGGGTTAAAAGAAAATGCATGAAAAAGTTGAAGACTACCACTGAACCTTCGACTCGGATCAATCCTGAAATGATCTAATCAAGAGAACTTCTGTGAAACTAGGTCCCATTTGAGGAATGATGGCCACAAGATGTCGTTTGCCAAGACTATCTTGTGAGACTAGCAGAAATTATGCAAGGAGGTAAAACTAAAGAAGGTGAAGCTGAATGGATGAGATCTTATCCATCTTTTCAGGCAAAGGCATGATGGAAGACAATGTCATTCTACAATCTCTTGTGTGAATACCCATGGTAGAAATAAAAAAATCGAAGAAATCAAGATCAGACATTGACAGTGTCCTAATAGTGGGCAGAATGATGTTCTCAGAATTGAACAAATGATAACTAAGTATGGCGAAGAATTCTTCATACAGGGGGCAAAGCTCTTGCTTGTAGAAGCAAAAAATATAATCATGAGAATCCTAAAATTTTGTGCACTCCTTGAGAAAAAGAATGTCGAGTTTCACATGTTGAAGGAACTTCAAATTATGAGGCCACTGGATTCAACCCGCCTCCAATCATCATCCTTTAAAAGCTTCAAGAAAGGTTGGAAGTCCTTGACAGAAGCCTCAGACATATTAAAAAGCATGAAGAGGCATCAAGAAGCGTGAAAGAAAACTTGAAAAACGAGTGAGGAAATATTGAACAGTGTGGAGAAAAGCACAAGAAGAGCAGTAATTAAATAGCCCAAGAAACGAAATAGAAAAGGAAAAAGAAGGAAGGACTACTGATAGGTAGTGGAAGAACTGTTGGCCGACTATCCTACCATTGGTTGGTGGTGGTAGGATAGCTAACCGATGGTCCAACAGTCGGCCGGTAGTGGTTAGGGTAAAAGGCCCTCTAATTTTCTCTTTCGCATGTTTTCGACTTTGAATCCACGTACTGACAAGTAATTTCAAGCACATGATTTCCAAATTTTGTAATTTTGTTCAAAATTGAACAAATGATGATTTAGAAACAAATTTGAACAAATTTAAAATAAATTGATAAAAATACGCACAGTTTAGGAAACAGTGTGCGAAGCTGAAAATAGAAAATTTTTACTATGCTTTTGAAATTTGTTCACATAACTGATTGCTTTGATTGTATATCTTGAAAATCCAAAAGCATAAAAGTGCATACATGGAAGCTAATGAACAAAAGAAAGCAATCAACATGAAGAAAACCGATGGCAGCAGTCTTCACTCATCACCATCATCATCATCGTCAATAGAGAAGGTAGCAATCTGAGCCTGAAGGTGCTCAATCTATTCCTCCAAATGAACATTCACTTGATAGCTTGTCTAATCCAAGCAAGAAGCATACAGTTAGAAAAACTATTAAGATAGAAATCATGCATATATAAAGTATAGAATATTGTTTTACCTGATACTAGTGAGACATCTGCAAGACATACCTATGAGAAGTAGCTTCCCTTCGAAAGACGCGCTCCATGGAAGATCGCGGTACTTGTATTCCATTGCCTTTTTATGACTAACAAATATTTGAAGAATAATAGGAAGCATTAAGAATACATAATCAGAAGACTTACAAGAGTGGTATCATAAGGAACAAGAGGAACAAGCATGGTCAGATCCTCAGTGATCACATGGTTGTTAATCTGCTTACTGGCATCCCACGTGTAGACTACATTCCTAGGGGATGCTTGAAGGTTCTGTTAGCCCTAAGGCTACATGATAATTTTGATGATAACAATACACATTGATTAATTGAGATTTACCAACATGTTTATTTATGTGCAAGAGTAAGATCATTGAAATAATTTTAAAATCAAGAAGAGGCTTATTAAAATGAAGTGTTGAAGCTAAGGAGAAGACTACATGTTAAAGGCACCAAAGTTTAAGAACAAGGATTGACTCAAGGAATGTGACACATGAGCAATGTTCAATCAATTGGTCATATATATCTCTACAAATATCCAAATGACGTGATTCTTGAGCCTTTGGAAAGCTTACTCAATTTATAACATTTCATATGTTTTAATGAAATTCAAATTTCAAGTGCAAGGTTGTCCAAATCATCATGCAAGTTGAAAGACAAATGGAAGTAGCTGACATGAGCACCGAATACTCCTTTGGACATATCTTGAGCTAGAAAAATCAAAATTGACTTGATTCTTATGGCATTGGAAAGATGACTTAATGAATAACATTTCATATGTTTTGAATAAATTCAAATTTCAAACTCAAGGCTGACATAATTGACATGCAATTCGGTGGACTGACACAGAGAAGAAAAATCAACTCACATGAGCACCGAATGGTGTTTTGGCCATATCTTAAGATAGAGATATCCAAATTCTTTGAATCTTAATGTTTTGGAAAGCTTATTCAAATATGAAGATCTTTTATGTTTTGAAGAAATTCAAATTTCAAACGGAAGGCTGACAGAATTATCATTCAAGTCGGTGGACTGACACATGGAGAAAAATCAAGTCACATGAGCACCGAATGGTGTTTTGGCCATATCTTGAGCTACAGATATCCAAATGACTTGATTCTTGATGAGTTGGAAAGCTTATTCAAATGTACAGATCTTTTATGTTTTACAGATTTTCAAATTTCAAACGGAACATTGACAAAAATGGCAGACAAGATTACAGTTTTTATGGTGGGCAGAAAATTTGGAGATGGTGTCTTCACTTGATTAAGTTCATCCTATTTGCCTATAAAAGGAGCCCTTCTCCCATGCATTCAGGAAGAGAAAAGAGAAGCATCTATCAAGCAAAAAAAAAATATCAAGTTTAGAGAGCTTTTGTATTCTTTATCTACTCTTTGAAGAGAGTTATACTTTTGTTGTAAAAATTTACTTTGTTCTTGTATTGTGGTGAGAGTGAGATATTCTTGTAAAGGATAATAGTTATCCTTGAGAGAACTCTTGGTGTGGTGTTATCAAGAGTTGAAGTAAGTTGCCTTGGTGAGGTTGTTCATCAAGAAGAACTCTTGGTGTGGTGTTATCAAGAGTTGAAGGAAGTTTCCTTGGTGAGGTTGTTAATCAAGAAGAACTCTTGGTGTGGTGTTATCAAGAGTTGAAGGAAGTTGCCTTGGTGAGGTTGTTCATCAAGAAGAACTCTTGGTGTGGTGTTATCAAGGGTTGAAGAAATAAGTCTTGGTGAGGTTGTTCATCAAGCAAGTTGTAAAGATTTCTACAACTTAGTGGAAAGCTTAGCTCGTGGAGCTAGGAGCCCGTGGACGTAGGCAAGGTTGCCGAACCACGTAAATTGAGTTTGCACTCTCTTTATCCCTATCTCTTTATATTTACTTGCACTTGTGATTGTTCTTTATTGCTTCTCTTTGCATTATCTTGTTCATTCTTTTTCACCTTTATTTCAAAGAAAGAGTTAAAAATTTTGATCTTTTTAAGAAAAGTTTTCTAAATCCTTTTTATAAATAAAAAAACCCAATTCACCCCACCCCCCCCCCTTGGGTTGCCATACCTGGGTCAACAAGTGGTATCAGAGCAAGGTTGCTCATTTTTTTAAATCTTAACCGATTTTGAGCTATGGCAACTTTTAATTCAACTTCATATGTTGAGGGACTTTCTATATCTAGACCTCCATTTTTTAATGGAAGTGATTACTCTTATTGGAAAACTAGAATGAGTATTTTCTTGAAATCTTTTGATTATGATTTGTGGTCTATTGTTTTGGAAGGACCTTTTGTTCCTACCAAAATTGAAAATGGGGAATGCATGCTTAAAGAACCTAAAGAGTTTAGTGAAGATGATAAAAAGAAATTGAGTTTGAATGCTAAAGCTATGAATGTGTTGTATTGTGCTCTAGATAGAAATGAGTTTAATAGAATATCTACTTGTTCTACGGCACAAGAAATATGGCACACACTTGAAGTAACTCATGAAGGAACTAGTCAAGTTAAAGAATCTAAAATTAGTATGCTAGTTCATAGTTATGAGCTTTTTAAGATGAAACCGGATGAATCAATTTCTGAAATGTTTACTAGATTTACGGATATTATTAATAGTTTGAAATCTCTTGGTAAATCTTATTCTAATGTTGAAATGGTGAGAAAGATTCTTAGGTGTCTACCAAAATCTTGGGAGCCAAAGGTGACGGCAATTCAAGAAGCAAAGGACCTCACCAAACTACCATTAGAAGAACTTATGGGTTCTCTCATAACTCATGAAATCATCTTCAAGAAGAATGAAGAAGAAGATTGCGATGTGGCAAACATGTGCTTCATGGCTTTAAGACAAAATGAGATAAGTATTCTAAACCATGATCCTAAGCTTTCATATGATGAATTACTTGAAGCATTTCAAAATTTACATGTGCAAGTTGATAAACAAAATTCAAAAATCAATGCTTCAAAAAGAAGTCAAAAATCATGTTATCTCAATTAGAAGAGTTGGTGGAAATAAATGAAGCTTTAGAAAATGAAAATGAAATTTTAAAGCAAAAAGATTTTGAAAGTTTGGAAAAGTCAAATACATTTATTAAAAACTGAAAATGAGATTTTAAAACAAAAGGATTTTGATAAATTAGAGAAAGAAAATGTTATTTTGAAAAAGGAAAATAATGACTTAAGAAATATTGTTGATAGTTTTACAAAAAGCACAAAAAATTTGAATTCTATGTTACAAAACCAAAGGTGTGTTTTTGATAAAAGAGGGTTAGGATATAAAACTCATAAAAATCAAAAGTATTTTAAAAACTATTTTGTTCATGCATCTTCTAGGAATAATCCTAATCATTCATGTACTTATTGTGGAAGAAAAGGACACAAAGTGCATTCTTGCTATATTAAGAGAAATCCTAATTTGAAACAAATATGGGTTCCAAAAAGTACCATAACTAACCCCCAAGGACCCAAGAACTTTTGGGTACCAAAAAGCGCTCTTTAATGTTGATTTAGAAACAAGGAGTGGCAAAACACAAGGTTACTAGATAGTGGACGCTAAAAGGCATATGAACCAGGAGATGCCCAAGTTCTCAAGATTTAATAATGAAGAAGGAGGATAGATATGTGAGACAAAGGGTGATTAATGAGCCAAAGGCAAAGGGTAATCGGACATGGTGATATTGGTAACCCTTCTTCACCTATTATTAAAAGATGTTTTGTTTGTTCATGGTTTGAAACATAATTTGATTAGCATTAGTCAATTGTGTGATAAGGGATATTTTGTTACTTTTGAACCTAATAGATGTGTGATTAAGGATGTTAGTAACAATAAGACATTATTTGTTGGTAATAGATGTGGTAATATTTATACAATTGATATTGATGTTAATGATCATGTAGAAAATTTTTTCATTGTTAATCATGATGCTTGGTTATGGCATAGAAGGCTAGGTCATGCTAGCATGGACACAATTTCAAAAATTTCTAAAAATGATTTAGTTGATGGTCTTCCAAAAATAAAATTTGAAAAGGATAAGATTTGTGATGCTTGTCAATTTGGAAAACAAGTGAGAACTTCTTTTAAACAAAAGAAATTTATTTCAACAAATAAACCTCTACAATTACTTCATTTGGATTTATTTGGACCATCAAGAACTCAAAGCCTTGGTGGAAAGTATTATGTTTTTGTTATTGTGGATGATTATTCAAGATTCACTTGGGTATTATTCTTGAAAACTAAAAATGAGGCCATACAAGCTTTTTCAAAATTTGCAAAAAGAGTCCAAAATCAAAAAGGATATTCTATTGTGTCCATTAGGAGTGATCATGGTGGTGAAGTAGACAATGTTGCATTTGAAAATCTTTGTAATGAAAATGGTTTTGAGCATAATTTTTCCTCACCTAGAACTCCACAACAAAATGGTGTTGTTGAAAGGAAAAATAGGACTATCCAAGAAATGGCTAGGACCATGTTACTTGAAAATAATTTGCCAAAATATTTTTGGGCCGAAGCCGTTAATACCGCATGCTTTATAATCAATAGAGTCCATATTAGAGCTTTAATAAAGAAATCTCCTTATGAACTTTGGAAAGGGAGAAAACCCAACATTGGATTTCTTAAAGTTTTTGGATGTAAATGTTTTATTTTAAACACCAAGGATAACCTTGGAAAATTTGATGCAAAAACCGATGTTGGAATTTTTGTTGGCTACTCAAACCATAGGAAAGCATATAGAGTTTTTAACAAAAAGACTTTTGCTATTGAAAAATCTATGCATGTTGAATTTGATAAAACTAATGTGATTTCTTCAAAGAATTTAGATGATGATATTGTTGAGGTAGAAAGGCAAATCAAGGAATCAAGGCTTGATGAAAAGAGTCAAGATGAATTACAACTTCAACAAGAAATGCTTGAGGAAGTAAATGATTCTTTCTAAGAATTACCAAAGGAATAGAGGTATGCAAAACCTCATCCTAAAAATCTCATTATTGTCGAACCATAACAAGGTATGAGAACTAGATCTTCTTTTGAGAACTTTTATAATCATTTTGTATTTGTCTCTCAATTTGAACCAAAATCTTTTAAAGAAGCCGAAAATGACGAAAGTTGGATTTTGGCTATGCAAATATGACTAAAATCCTTAGTCAAGATTGATTTTGCATAATTAGAAGATAATTAGGCATGTTGGATATGTCTTAATTTTGCTTTAATATGATAGCATATGTTAAGGGGGAGAATATATTTAGGGGGAGTAGTTAATTTGATTACATTTTTTTGATGATAACAAAAGGGTGAGAAATAGTTGGATTGCTTATATTCATAACAAGTGCCATTCTTTTTGCTTATTGTTGATTTTATTTTCATTCTTGATTTTAGATTATATTTTAAAGCAATCAATGATTTGTCATCATCAAAAAGGGGGAGATTGTTAGCCCTAAGGCTACATGATAATTTTGATGATAACAATACACATTGATTCATTGTGATTTACTAACATGTTTATTTATGTGCAAGAGTAATATCATTAAAATAATTGTAAAATCAAGAAAAGGCTTATTAAAATGAAGTGTTGAAGCTAAGGAGAAGACTACATGTTAAAGCACCAAAGTTTAAGAACAAGGTTTGATTCAAGAAATGTGACACATGAGTAATGTTCAATCAATTGGTCATATATTTCTTTATAGATGTCCAAATGATGTGATTCTTAAGCCTTTGGAAAGCTTACTCAATTTATAACATTTCATATGTTTTAAAGAAATTCAAATTTCAAGTGTAAGGTTGTCCAAATCATCATTCAAGTTGAAAGACAAATGGAAG
>SNVD02011322.1:0-56162 GCA_013180625.2 Boswellia sacra | reverse complement strand
AGTTATTTTGTGATCTCTAAGAACTTGGACTAGTTTCTCTTCTTGTAGTGTTGCAAGGCCCATTTCTATTATAACTGGCAAAGAATCATTCTCACCCAAAAACACCTGCCTCAAATAATCTGGAAGTAGCTTAAGCTCCAAGGTATTGGCTTTCATCACAGAAGGAAGAAGTTTCTCATTGGATAAAGGCAATGCAATGTACGAAACATCATACCTGTTTGTGATTATAGCTATAGTCTCATCTAAGCGTGCCATAGCTTCCTCTATTTCTTTGGACACTTGTATCAACCTTCTTGGTTCTTTGGAATTTTCTGTCCCTATGTGCTCACTAATAGCCATTTCCAATCCATCCTTGTGAGTTAACTCAAAACATTGTTGTGGCAAAGAATCAATAATGTTAACTGCAAAAACAGAATGCAAGTCACTAAGGTACCTCATTGCCTCAAAAATATTGAAACATATCACCTTGCCATCAAACTCTATGATGAGAGTGCCATCATGAACATCAATCTTGGTTCTAACAGTTTTCGAGAATGGTCTCCCTAAAAGAATCAGAGTTGGATTAGGAGATGTCTCATCCTCTATTTCAAGGACATAGAAGTTTGCTGGGAGAACCAATTGATTCACCTGCACAAGCACATCTTCCACAACTCTTTTGGGATATGCATTAAAATGATCAGCAAGTTGAATGGTAATACCAATTTTCGCAAAAGCTCCAAGATTTAAAGAAGCATAAATAGAATATGGCATGACATTAATAGATGCTCCTAAATCTAATATAGCTCTTTCAAACTTGTTATTACCAATGGTGCATGGAATGATGAACGTACCTGGATCTTTGCATTTTGGAGGAATTTTTCTTTGCAATACAGCTGAAACATCTTCCCCCACACTTACTTTCTCATTTCTTTTTAACTTTCTTTTGCTGGTGCATAACTCCTTGAGATATTTTGTATAATGAGGTACTTGCTCGATAGCATCCAGAAGTGGTATATTTACCTCGATTTTGTGAGAAGTTTCCAGGATTTCTTGTTCTTGTTCCTCCTTCTTCAATTTTGCCAATCTGCTAGGAAAAGGTGGAGGAGTAACATATGAAGTAATGGGAGTTATAGGATTTACCTGAGCAGTCAATGTTTTGTTCATGGTGGATGTGGTGTCATCTCCTTCATCAGTTTGTGATTTTCCTGGTAAGACATCTAATTGCGCTCCACTTCGTGAAGTTATCGCACTAGCAGTCTCGCTTGGATTGATCACCGTTTGAGAAGATAATTTTTCTGAGTCTTGGCCCTCGAATTTGCTCATGCTAGTAGCCAATTGTCCCATTTTATTTGCCAGGTTTTGGATACTTGCCCCAGTTTCCTGCTGGAATTGCATTGTGTTAGTGGCAAGTGCATTAACAATATCCTGGAGTGACATACCTGAGTTTTCTAGAGCTGGTTGCGGTGCTGGTTGTGGCATTGGTGGTGGTTGCATTTGAAATGGTTGCTGCACTCTAGGTTGATTAAAACCTTGTGGCCGATTTGGTATGGCATTTGGGGCGATTGGTTGATGATTCCAGTAATTAAAATTAGGGTCATCTCCCCATCCGACATTGTAAGTATTAGAGAAGGGATCATACCATTGCCTTGGTTGTCCTGGAAATCCACCCATGGCATTGGCTCGTTCCATATACTCTTCTTGTAAAGTTGGATACATGTCGATTGGATGCTCCATGGTAGAATTTATCCTACATGCATAAGATTTCTGCATATCTCCTACAGCCATGTTTTCCACAAGAAAAGTTAGCTCAGAAAGTTGTTGTTCAATGTTCTGAGTGCTTACCTCATTTACACTCAAATGTAATTGTGGCTCAAATCGGCTACTGAATTATTGAAAGTTTACTGCCATGTAGCCTAAACACAAACAATTAGAAAAGAAAAACAAACAAAAATAGGAATTAACAATAAAAACAAAACAACAAATTGATTAGAAAATCAATCCCCGGCCACGGCGCCAAAAACTTGATGCGTTCGAAACTTGCAAGTATACGAGTCACACAAGTAATAAAGTGATAAGTAAGATATCGTTCCCACGAGGATTGATTCTAATTGAATTTGTTATTTCCAGCAACAATTAACTAATGGGGGGTTTTGTTGTTTGATTAACAAGATGAAAAACTGAATACGACGGTAATTAATGAATAACACAATGCAAACTTAATTGAAATGGGAATTAATCAATGATAGAAATTTGGTTAAGGGATCATTCTCCACCACAAGATATGGATTTGCGAATTAATTGTAGAATTATCATCCAATTACACCATTGAACTTATCAACCGTAGATAACAATAAGCTCTGTTATCCCAATCTTTCCTTGCTTTGTTGTTAAATAAAACAGGCTCTTTATTTAATCTCTATCTATTAAACAACCCAGAACAAGCTCTCTAAATTTAATTCAATGGATGCATTACGAAAAGAAAGATAGGTTGATCTAAGCAATAAACACACAAGCTCGGATTATTTAACTTAGGTTATATTCTCCAATTGCAATCTCTGATCACAATTTTACTACTAATGATTAGAAATTCAAGACAATTACGGATCAAGATTTCCAATCTAGTAATAGACAATATCCAGATTATATTCAGTTGGCCACCCAAATACAACCAGCAAGTAATCATAAGCATTAAACATGGGAAAATACAAGCAACTTCAATTATAGAATTGGATAATAATTTCTTGCACAATCAATGCACAAACACCATATCAAGGGCTTTGAAATCACCCTCAACCAATTTAGATTTAGTTACACATATTCAGACACAATACAAATACAATACAATACATAGCAATTCCAGAAAATGAAAGGGAAATGAAAAACTTAGCAAATCTGATGAAATCTCTTATGATTTGTAGTTCTTCCTCTTTCCAAGACTTCAATCTCCTTCAAGAACTCTAAGAGATGAGAGAAATCCAAAGATGCAGCCCCTCCACATTCTCCTCCTCAAGCTCTCAAAATAAAAACCTAAAATGTGTTTATTTATTACACTATCTTCTGCTACCAGTAACATGCTCAAGTGGCCCATATTATACAGCTAGAGAGATTTGTGAAATTATATTTCTACACTTCTCACACTGTTTTGATTATAACTTTTGCGTACACTGAATGAATTCAGAACCGTAAATTTCTCTAGAAAATAGACTTCGAGAGCTTTTAATGGTTCAACATTTCATCGGGTCATGTATATCAATACAATTAAATCCGAGAAGATGGTTGACTAGCAGAGGTGAAAATGAAGGTTTTTACTTCACTTTGGTACAAGTTCCTCCAAAACTCCTACAAACATCAAAACCACACAAAAACATAAAAATACCAAGGATTATAGCAAAGAAACATAGATGAATTGATATGAAAATGATACATAAATAGACACCTATCAATGACTTGACTCGAGCTCAAAGAGACAAGATCAAGAACATTGCCAAGCATTACATATGGGATGATCCATACTTATGGAAGCATTGTTCTGACCAAGTGATAAGAAGGTGCGTTTCTGAATCTAAATTTAATTCAATTTTAACCTTCTGTTATTCTTATGCATGTGGAGGTCACTTTGGACCAAAAAGAATAGCCCTCAAAGTTCTTGATTGTGGATTCTACTGGCCATCTTTGTTTAAAGATGCATATCTCTTTTGCAAAGCTTGTGACCGTTGTCAAAGGAGAAGTAATTTGAGTGCCAAAAATCAAATGCCACAAACCTCTATACCTGTTGTTGAGATTTTTGATGTGTGGGGTATTGATTTCATGGGTCCTTTTCCTTCATCTTTTGGTAATGTTTACATTATACTTGCTGTGGATTATGTTTATAAATGGGTAGAAGCAAAAGCTACGAGAACTAATGATTCTAAAGTTGTTGTAGATTTTGTGAAATCTAACATTTTTGTAAGATTTGGAACACCAAGACCCATAATTAGTGACAAACGGACACACTTCTGCAACAGATCATTTGAAGCTTTGCTCAAGAAATACAACATTACTCACAGGGTGTTTACTGCATATCATCCACAAACTAGTGGTCAAGTTAAAGTTTCAAATCGAGAAGTCAAGTCCATCCTTGAGAAGACAGTGAATCCAAACCGGAAAGATTGGAGCCTATGACTTGATGATGTACTTTGGACATACCGGACTGCTTACAAGACACCTATTGGTATGTCTCTGTATAGGTTAGTAAGCCATGCCACCTTCCAGTAGAGCTCAAACATAAAGCATGGTGGGCAACAAAGCTTTGTAACATGGAGATGGATGCTGTTGGAGAACAAAGGAAGCTTCAACTGCAAGAATTGGAAGAACTTAGAAATGATGCCTACGAGAATTCAAGAATTTACAAGGAGAGAACTAAGGCATTTCATGATAAAATGATCTCCAGGAATAATTTTGAAGTGGGACAGAAAGTTCTTTTATTTCATTCTCGCCTCAAGTTATTTCCAGGTAAATTATGATCTCGATGGGTTTGACCTTTTGTTATTACTAATGTATTTTCTCATGGTGCAGTGAAATCAAGAGCTTAAAAATTGACAAAGTATTCAAGATGAATGGACACAGGTTGAAGCCTTATTATGAAAATTTAGTGATGCAGGACATCGAGGAGGTACCTCTTTACGAGCCCACTTATCTTGATGGGTAAGGGCAGGTAATGTCAGTATGAGGACGTTCAACCAAGCGTTTATTGGGAGGCAACCCAATGTTTTTGAAAAATAAATAAAAAGAGAAGAAGAAAAAAAGGTAGTAATGATCAATTTTTGTGTCTCGAGGAGATCCCTCTCATGGGCCATCACAATTGATCAGGTTTTATCTTTCTTTGCCATCTGTCTCATTTGCTTCGTTGTTTATTTTTTACTTTTGTTTGCTATTCTGTTTTTATTTATTTTATGTGTCTTTATTTTTTTTTGTTTTTTTCTTTTCTTTTCTTGTGTTTAATTTGATTATTCCGTGTTTTAAGCTCATTTGTGCAACAACTTGAGGAAACACCCAAATGGGAACTGAAACCATTGCCTGAAGGTTTGAAGCGTGCATATGTTGGAGAAGAACAGACTCAATCGCATTATCCGTAATATCTTTCCTTTTCTTCTCTTCAATGTATGCCAATATCTTTATGTCAAACCTTCATAAATATTTCCCTTCACTTCCTCAAAATGCTGTGTTCAAAATTTATAAAGTACGGATGACTACACTTTGGATGTTGATGCTTGTAAAAATGCCTGCGGATATCCGGTGGCTTATCGGAGCCAAGGTAAGATTGTTTGGTGAGCCTGATATTAATCTCGCAAAATACATGCCTAGTCTAGGAAAGAGCTACTACGCCAAGAGGCGAACAGCAAAGAGGTTACAAGTATGTTATAAATGTGCCACATGGAATTGTAACCAAACTTGTCAGTCATTAGGTTTTGTGTCCAAGAATAGAGAAGATAAACTTTCGTTTATTAAGAATGGTCTGAGTAATGAGTATCTGGATAATGTTTTATTAACTCTTGAGTCATATTCTTATGGACTTGTTTAGCGTGAATTGCTTAATCTATGGACAAAATTTCGTGATGAATTGCAGTGTTGTTTAGGGAATCTGACTAAGAACAACCCTGTTTGCTAGTTTATAAGAAAACTGGATAGGAAGCAAATCCCCGACTCATAGAAGGCATTTCAGCCGTTACTGGAAGATGTGAGCCACAATCACAACTACTTATACATTTGAATGTGTGTTATTATTGTTGAATTTTATTTTTTCTTTTTTTTATTTCATTATTAGTGTCGTCTTTGTGTTGTTGTTGTTTGTTGATTTTGTTTGTTTTATTTTCAAATTTTCCTTTTTGACAAAACATATGACTACCCCATGACATAAGCACACATGGGAGACAAGTGTGAAGGTTTGTCAACCTCTACTGAAAGTATATCTCCATTTTTCATGTTTCACATGGGAGACAAGTGTGGAGGTTTTGTCAAGCTCCGCTGAAAGTACATCTCCATTTTTCATGTTTCAGGTGAGAGACAAGTATGGAGGTTTTGTCAACCCTATCAAAAGCATATCTCATTTTTTTCAAATCTTGGAGCGATAAATATGCATCGAGCAACCCCCACCGAAATCATATCTCCATGTGTCAAATCTGAGAGTTTTATATGTGCATCTATCCATTCTCCATATTTTCAAATGTCATTTTATAACCTCTTTTTCCCTTGAAGAACACAACACCTAACGTGCATCATTGTCTTACACAAGGTTAGAGCACCTGTGGAAATGGAGAAAACACCAATTCGGCGATTATAAAATATATAAGTATTTTGTGGATCTCAATTTGGTAAAGATGGAAAGTTTACGACAACAGCTCTTGATCTTGGTAGGGTATTAGCTGAGAGGGGTATTCACTTGATTTATTGGGGGGATAGTCTTGGGTTACTCGACAGCTACATACTTGGGAGGGAGCAAAGTTCTCGGCATTATCCCTAAACCCTTAGTTGTACGACATATCATAGGCAACACAGTGGAGAAAGAGTTACAGGTCTCTAGCTTGCATGAGTGTATTGCACATATGGTAATTAAATCTGATGCATTTACAGCTTTGCCCGGTGGTTATGGTACATTAGAGGAAATATTTCAAATCACCTTTGGGGTACAACTAAATATCCATTGAAAACCCATTGGATTGTTAAATGTCAATAATTTTTTTGATGGTTTGTTATCTTTTCTTGATCAAGCTGTAGAACAAAACTTCATCTCATAGTTGGCGAGGCAAATCCCGGTTACAGCTTCAACTGCAGGGGAGTTAATTGACAAACTACAAAGAATTCGTCTATTCGCCTGATCCGACAATAGCTAGGATAGATTAGTTTACGGAAGGCAATAGAAGACATAAACTGGATTTAACGCTCCATCTGTAATCTTTATTTGTTGGTCTACTTCACTTTTGTTTGCTTTCTTTTTACTGTGTTTATTTGAGATTTTTCATGTTATTTCTTTTGAGATTTTTCAGGATATTTCTTTCAACCCAGGTCATATTTTCTAATCTTGGCTTTTAGAGTGGTGGCTTAAAAAGTCAAATCCTCTTAAAACGCATTCTCGGATCTCTTCAATCCATAATGGCTGAATAAGGAGGCTAACTTCTAAACTTTTTAGACCCATTCTAACTAACTTGTTTTTGTTTGCTGACTGTTGGACTTTGTTATTTTATGAGTACGTTTAGTTTTATGTGATTTAGAGTTGTTATGTGTTTTTTATTTTATTTTATTTTATTTTATTTTGTCTTTATCAGTTATGATTCAAAAAAAAATTTGTGGAAAGATTTGAGAATGGGAGAATATGGGGTTTCATTAACCCTTGAAACGTATTCTACTTAAATAAATTTGTAGTTTGTTTATTCTTGTTTTATTCATTCATAATAAAGGTATATAGGCTGGAAACCTTAAGTCTGCGGGCTACTGGTCCTAAAGATTGTTGAAATATACAATCTTGACTCAGGTTTAACAACGCCAAGTACCTCTTTCCTTGCATTTTTTGGGCCGATGATAAGGCAATGATTGAATTGAGAATAACTCTTGGAAAATGATAAATGATGCATGGATCGGTGTGCTTAAAATGTTTATTGGTTTTTGCTTTGCCTTTGATTCCTTGCGCAACATTGAGCACTGAGCCATTATCATTGTGTTATTTGTTTACTTAGAGAAGGTTTATACAATTTAAATGTTTTTTCAGATTTCAATGAATTCTAGTACTTGTTTGATAGTCATTCAAGGCAAAATCCTAGACTGTACAGCATTAGGGAAATGATTTAGGCTATCTTTGGACCGTTTGACCCTTAATAGCCAACCTTAACTGAAATTGATCCCTAGTTACCCCTTTGAGCCTCTATAAGCCTTTTTCCTTGTTAAATCACTAAAAGATTTCCTAACTTCAAATGAATTTTTTCCAAACAGTTTATACCTTACCTATGAGCATGTAAATCATTCACGATTATATTTTGAGCTTGTTATAGTTTTGGGAAGTTAAAAGAGGTTGGGTTCTGTCATGAGCAATGAAAGTGAGTTCGATTGTGTTTGTACAAAAAAAAATGAAAAAAAAGAAAAAAAGACCCTATACTTATCTTCCACGTTCTTAAACATTGAGGACAATGTGTTATTTAAGTGTGAGGGAGGGGAAATGTAGTTAAAAAAAATGAAAAAAAGAAAAAAAGAAAAAAAAGAAGAAAAATCTATCTATACCCTTAAGGGTTCTTAAAAAGAATGAAACAATAAAGTGTGGGGGTGTAGTTTCTTTTGTTTTATACAAAAAAAAAAGAAAAAAAAAAGAGATTGAGTGTTCTAAATAAGTTTGGGGGAGTGGCCTGGTGAATTGAAATAAAGTTATGTTACAAGGTTGAGCTCTACATAGTCTTGAATGATTTATGTGTTTGTGGGTGATTTGAACCAAATTATTTTCCTTTAACATACCTTCATCCAAGCCAAACGTTATAAGCTTAATAAAGCCCTACCTGATCCTTGGTGTTGTGCTTGTCTACATTAGTGGAGAGTGACTTGAAAAGCAAGCCTATGGAGTTCATTTATACACACATCTTCACTACTAAATATAATTCATTTTTATGCATAAACTCATCCGAATTACAAGTGATTAGGTGAGAATGGCTCTACACACACACACACTTGAGGAATTGAAGTGGAGCGAAGATGAAATTCTTGATCAAGTGCATAATTTTGAAGTTTTCCTTGGGTTATAATTAAGTACAATCTTTAAGGCCTATTTGTAAGTTGAAGCATTTGTGTGTTTTAATTTTTCTTTGATTCTATTTAAACTTAGTTTTGTTTTCATATCGTTTTAGTTGCTCGAGAACTAGCAAAGTCTAAGTGTGGGGGAATTTGATAGGTGTCTATTTATATATCATTTTTGATAGGTGTTTATTTATGTATCATTTTCATACCAATTCATCTATGTTTGTCTGCTATAATCCTTGGTATTTTTATGTTTTTGTGTGGTTTTGATGTTTGTAGGAGTTTTGGAGGAACTTGCACCAAAATGGAGTAAAACCCTTCATTTTCACCTCTGCTAGTCAACCATCTTCTCGGATTTAATTGTATTGATATACAATGAACCCGATGACATGTTATATACCGTTGGAAAGCTCTCGAAGTCTATTTTCTGGAGAAATTTACGGTTTATAAATCCATTCAGTGTACCAAAAGTTATAATCAAAACAGTGTGAGAAGTGTAGAAATGTAATTCCATAAATCACTGTAGCATGTATAATACGGGACACTGTAGTAGGTTACTGTAGCAGAGTATATAAACACATTTGAGAGTTTTATTTGAATAACTTGAGGAGGGGAGAACGTGTGGGAGGCTTCAGCTCTGGATTTCTCTCATCTCCTGGAGTTCTCGAAGGAGAAAGAAGGCTTGGAAAGAGGAAGAACTACAATCTTAAGAGATTTTCATCACATTTGCTAAGTTTTCCCTTTCTCTTTCATTTTCTGGAATGTCTCCATATTGTATTGTATTTGTATTGTGTCTGAATATGTGTAACTAAATCTAAATTGGTTGAGGGTGTTTCAAAGCCCTTGATATGGTTTTTGTGAGTTGATTGTGCAAGATATTGTTATCCAATTCTCTAATTGAAGTTGCTTATATTCTCCCATATTTAATGCCTATGATTGCTTGCTGATTGTATTTGGGTGGCCAACTGAATATAATTTAGATGTCGTCTATTGCTAGACAAGAAATCTTGATCCGTAATTGTCTTGAATTTCTAATCATTAGTAGCAAAATTGTGATCAGAGATTGCAATTGGAGAATATAACCTAAGTTAAATAATCCGAGCTTGTGTGGTTATTGCTTAGATCAACCTATCGTTCTTATCGTAATGCTTTGATTGAATTAAACTTAGAGAGCTTGTTCTAGGTTGTTTAATGGTTAGAGATTAAATAAAGAGCTTGTTTTATTTAACAACAAAGAAAGGAAAGATTGGGATAACAGAGCTTGTTGTTATCCACGGTTGATAATTTCAATGGTGTAATTGGATGACAATTCTATAATTTATTCGCAAATCCATATCTTGTGGTAGAGAATGATCCCTTAGCCAAATTTCTGTCATTGATTAATTCTGACTTCAATTAAGTTTGCATTGTGTTATTCTTTATTTGCATTAATTTTTCATCTAGTTAATCAACCAACAAAATCCCCTATTTAGTTAATTGTTGCTGGAAATAACAAATTCAATTAGAATCAATCCTCGTGGGAACGATATCTTACTTATCACTTTATTACTTGTGTGACTAGTATACTTGCTAGTTTCGAACGCATCAATTTTTATATCAATTCGTTTATGTTTCTTTGCTATATTCCTTGGTATTTTTATGTTTTTGTGTGGTTTTTGATGTTTGTTGGAGTTTTGGAGGAACTTGCACTAAATTGGAGTAAAACCCTTCATTTGCACCTCTGCTAGTCAACCAATTTCTCGAATTTGATTGTATTGATATACAATGAACCAGATGACATGCTATATACCATTAGAAAACCCTTGAAGTCTATTTTCTAGAGAAATTTACGATTCACGAATCCATTTAGTGTACCGAAAGTTATGACCAAAATGGTATGAGAAGTGTAGAATTGTAATTCCAACTAGGGGTGCACACGGGTCGGGTCGGGTCGGGTTTTACCGAACCCGACACAACGCGATCTTGCATCGGGTTATGAAATTTTGACCCACGATCGGGTTATTTAACTGTACAACCCGAATTATAACCCACTAATTTGGATCGGGTCGGGTTTGTCGGGTTGGTCACAAAAACAAAAATAGTTACATTGGGAGTCACATGTGATAAAAAAATGAGTTCCCAACTCTGCCATCTGGAGCCATCATCACCTTAAGCCTTTGTATTGTAAACTCAAGCTCAGTAAGGATTCTAGTTACATCTATTGAAAAAACAGAAATCAATCCAAATTCATACCGAAAATAATATCATATCACCATCAAAACATTGGCCACATCAAAAGCAGTTGCTAATAATGAACATAATAATATCAACGACCACTTTTTAAAAATGACCATGAACCAGTAGCAGTCATAACAATGAACATCTAGTTACAATGAAGCAATCCTTTCCGGTTAACGCAACAATACTCAACAAATACAAAGAAGACTGTGAGGAATTATTGGACAGCTGGGTGAAGTAATATGAAACCAAACGTGAAGGGTAGACAGATAAGAGCCTATTCTTCAAGCTTTCCCAATCAACTCTATATGAGCTCGTATGTGACTCAACCCACAACACTATGTAAAACCAACTTCCATCAATTGACATCTATATTTAAGAAATCAAAATTATAAATTATATTTATAGTTGTGTACAAACCTGGAGGACTGGTGGTGCGGAGGAAAGTAGGGAACCGTGACAGAGGAGACGGCTGATAGAGACCTCAGTGTGAGCGCTGGCAGGCTGGAAGAGCGATGGTCATCGCTGAAAGCAACAAAGCTAAAAGTCGTAGCTACAGAGGCGTGGAGGAGCTATGATAGAGGAGACAGTTGGTGGAGAAGTCCATGTGTGAGCAGTGGCAGGCTCGAAGAGGGACAGTCGTTGTAGGAAACGAAGCTAAAAGCCACTATCATTGCCAGAAGCAGAGCTGAAAACGACGGTTGTTGCTTGAAGCAGAGCTAAAAGCATCGGCTACAGCTGCGTGGAGGGAGCTATGACACAGGCGAGAGGTGGAGGCATTCGTGCTTAAGGACTGGTAAGCAATACCGTGCAAGAGCGACGGTCGGCGGCTATAGAAGGTCGATGGCAAAAGGAGGCGCAGGTAGGCGGCACCAACTTCTCTCAATTTCTTCCAATTTCAAAATTCGATTGCATATTAGGGTTACAAATTGGGACATTTGCATTTTTATATTAATGATTCAGTGAGGTCATGTATACAATAATAAAATGTGTGGAACCAATGAGCAATTAACACGTGGTAAATTTAATTCTTTTTTAAGAAGTTTTCATCGGGTCGGGTTGTATCGGGTTAACATAATCAAACCCGATTTTCAACCCGATCATATAAAACCCGAATTAATTAACCCGAGTTTAGGTTTTGTATTATGCTAACCCGATTGTAACTCGAAAATCCCGACACAACCCGATCAGGTTGGGTCGGGTCGGATCGGGTAATTTTGCACACCCCTAATTCCAACAAATCACTATAGCATGTTATTATATGGGGCACTGTAGCAGGTTATTGTAGCAGAATATATAAACATATTTTAGGGTTTTATTTTGAGAGGAAGAAGGGGGGAGAACAAATTGAAGGCTGCATCTCTAGATTTCTCTTATCTCTTGGAGTTCTTAAAGGAGAAGGAAGGCTTGGAAAGAGGAAGAACTACAATCCTATGAGATTTTCATTATATTTGCTAAGTTTTTCCTTTCCCTTTCATTTTTAGGAATTTCTCCATGTTGTATTGTATTTATGACATTTTTGAACATGTGTAACTAAATTTGATTTGGTTGAGGGTGATTTCAAAGCCCTTGATATAGTTTTTGTGAGTTGATTGTGCAAGAAATTGTTATCCAATTCTCTAATTGAAGTTACTTGTATTTTCCCATATTTGCTTATGATTGCTTGCTGATTGTATTTGGGGTGGCCAACTTAATAGAATCTGGTTGTTATCTATTGCTAGACTAGAAATCTTGATCCGTAATTGTCTTGAATTTCTAATCGTTAGTAGCAAAATTGTGATCAGAGATTGCAATTGGAGAATATAACCTAAGTTAAATAATCTAAGCTTATGTGTTTATTGCTTAGATCAACCTATCTCTCTTATCGTAATGCTTCCATTGAATTAAATTTAAAGAGCCTGTTCTAGGTTGTTTAACGGATAGAGATTAAATAAAAAGCTTGTTTTATTTAACAACAAAGTAAGGAAAGATTGGGGTAACAGAGCTTGTTGTTATCTATGGTTGATAATTTCAATAGTGTAATTGGATGACAATTCTATGGTTAATTCTCAAATCCAGATCTTTTGGCAGAGAATAATCCCTTAACCAAGCTTCTCTCATTGATTATTTTTCATTCCATTTAACTTTGTGTTGGGTTATTCTTTATTTGCATTAATATTTCATCTAGTTAATAAATCAACAAACACCCCCCCCCCCCCCCCCATTTAGTTTATTGTTGCTGTAAAATAACAAATTTAATTAGAAACAATCCTCGTCGGAACGATATCTTACTCAATACTTTATTAATTGTGCGACTAGTATACTTGCTAGTTTCGAATGCATCAAGTAGACACCCTGTGAGTAATGTTGTATTTCTTGAGCAAGGCTTCAAATGATCTGTTACAGAAGTATGTCCCTCTGTCCCTAATTATGCCTCTTGGTGTTCAAAATCTTGCAAAAATATTAGATTTCACAAAATCTACAACAACTTTAGAATCATTATGTAATATCCTAAATCTTGTAGTGTATATTATATCATGCGTTATGGTTACATATGTATTAATGTATATGTAATGTATTTGAATTGTAATGTAATAAATGAAAGGAGGTGCTTGATGAAAAGAGTAGTGGATTTAATAGTTATAAAGGAGGAGAGATGGACTAAATGAAAATTTGGCCTAAAATTTTTATATAAAAATGGGAAGAATTCTAGAATTTCTTCCATCTTGCCCTTAAGTTAACGGTTTCAGCTCTTCACACTCTCTCCAAGCTTTCCACACAAAAAAAACTCATCAAGAACTCAAGGAGGAGAAAGAGAAGGAAGAAAGGAAGGGTAAGAACTCCTCTCTCCTTTAGAATTCTTGTGGTATTGGGTATGTGTTTGCAAGAATTATGATGCGTTCGAAACTAGCAAGTATACTAGTCGCACAAGTAATAAAGTGATAAGTAAGATATCGTTCCCATGAGGATTGATTCTAATTGAATTTGTTATTTTCAGCAACAATTAACTAAATGGGGGGTTTTGTTGGTTGATTAACTAGATGAAAAACTGAATACGACGGTAATTAATGAATAACACAATGCAAACTTAATTGAAATAGGAATTAATCAATGATAAAAATCTAGTTAAGGGATCATTCTCCACTACAAGATATGGATTTGCGAATTAATTGTAGAATTATGATCCAATTACACCATTGAAATTATCAACCGTAGATAATAATAAACTCTGTTATCCCAATCTTTTCTTACTTTGTTGTTAAATAAAACAGGCTCTTTATTTAATCTCTATCCATTAAACAACCTAGAACAAGCTCTCTAAATTTAATTCAATAGATGCATTACGAAAAAAAAGACAGGTTGATCTAAGCAATAAACCCACAAGCTTTGATTATTTAACTTAGGTTATATTCTCCAATTGCAATCTCTGATCATAATTTTGCTACTAATGATTAGAAATTCAAGACACTTACGGATCAAGATTTCTAATCTAGCAATAGACAATATCCAGATTATATTCAGTTGGCCACCCAAATACAATCAGCAAGTAATCATAAACATTAAACATGGGAAAATACAAGCAACTTCAATTAGAGAATTGGATAATAATTTCTTCCACAATCAACTCACAAACACCATATCAAGGGCTTTGAAATCACCCTCAACCAATTTAGATTTAGTTACACATATTCAGACACAATACAAATACAATACAATACATAGCAATTCCAGAAAACGAAAGGGAAATGAAAAACTTAGCAAATCTGATGAAATCTCTTAGGATTTGTAGTTCTTCCTCTTTCCAAGCCTTCAATCTCCTTCAAGAACTCTAAGAGATTAGAGAAATCCAAACATGCAGCCTCTAACATGTTATCCCCCTCTTCAAGTTATGAAAATAAAACCCTAAAATATGTTTATATACTCTGCTACAGTAACTTGCTACAGTGCCCACATATTTAATAACATGCTACAGTGATATGTGGAATTACAAATATACACTTCTCATACCATTTTTATCATAACTTTTGGTACACTACATAAATTCGTGAACCGTATATGTTATCCAGTTAATTGTATATCGATACAATCAACTCCGAGAAATTGGCTGATTAGCAGAGGTGAAAATGAAGGGTTTTACTCCATTTTTATGCAAGTTGCTCCAAAACTCCTACAAACATCAAAACCACACAAAAACATAAAAATACCAAGGAATATAGCAAAGAAACATGGACAAATTGATATGAAAGTAATACATAAATAGACACCTATCAAATTATTTTGGATTGTGATATGAGTATGTGAATTGTTGTTTGTGCTGCTGGAAATTTGCTTGGAAACATGAATTTGAATGAGTTTTGAATGCATCTAAGCAAGAGGATGAAGATATAAGCTAGAATTGAGAGTTTAGTTCAAATCCTGGAAATTTTGTTACACTAAGCAGTGCATTTTCTGAAAATTACCAAAAATCAGTGCGACATTTTCTTGTTTTGAAATTTTATGGATGAAAATAGACATGTCCAGGAGTGTATAGCAATTGGATTCACTCAAAAATTCGAAATAGGTGATTTGTAGTGAATTTTTAAATTTCTGGTATGGTATTGCACATTTCCCCTGTCTTAGAACAGAGTAGGGGAAGAAGATTTTAGTTGAAGGTCTAAATCTTCATAGAATTACCTGATTTTTGGTATGCAAGTCCTTTTATGTGTCATATATGAGACTGTAAATTTTCACTGAGATTGAAGCTCTGTGTGAATTGTTATAGATTTTTAAAGTTGGCTTGCTAAAACTGGGATTTTTAGTTTCCAAAACAGGGCAGTTAGAAATAATTGGATTTGAATGGGTTAAACACCTTGAAAAGCCATGATTTTTGGTATGGAGGTATATATATATGTGCTATGTACCACCCTATAAATTTTTACAGCCAATTGAGTAGGATTGCAATTCCTACAAATTTTTAAGTCTGTACTATTCAGTGAAATGAATGCAATAGCAGAATCGTTGAGGTAACGAATTTGATTATTTTGAGTGAACAAATGACCCCAATTGGCTCTAAAAATTTTAAGGAGACATGATATATGAGTGTAAAAGATTTCTATCCAATTGTGTGAATTTTTGGAAATAGACAATTGTTGTTATAAATTGTTTGTCAAAGTAAGTATAGAAATAGAGCCAAAAATGGGAAATGTTTTACAAGTGTATGGTGACCTAAAAAGAGATTTTTGTTTTATTTTTAGGTCAATCACAAGCATCAAAAAGCAGCCATGCAAGGTAAGTAAGCTAACTATTCTGAGGCCACAATAAATTGTATACTGTATGTATGAAATTTTGTGGATTGTAACACTTTTAATTGTTAGCACCTTGATGCTTGAATGTGAAATATTACGACTGTTCTAGAAGATTGATATCAAACTTCTTTTATGTGTGATTGATTGTGAATGGTGAAACATGATTGGCATGCCAAGCCCTAGGAAGTTTGGCTCTCATAGCTTGAGGGGAGGTCTGGAGCATGTGTTTCTCTAGACGAGATTTGGTAGCATGGGCCCGGCATCACCCTCATTGTCAGACTAGCCTCGAGCTATTTAAGTGTAGGCATCTAAATGTATTTGTACTGTTCTGTACTATTTCATAGCTTGAGGGGAGGTCTGGACCATGAGTTTCTCTAGACGAGATTCGGTAGCATGGGCCCGGTATCACCTGGATTGTCAGACTAGCCTTGAAAATCCTGTGCTCCCATGGCTTGAGGGGAGGTTTGGACCATGTGTTTCTCTAGATGAGATTCGGTAGCATGGGCTCGATATCACCCGGATTGTCAGACTAGCCTTGAGCTATTATATGGGAACTGACTGTGAAATGAAAGTCCTACCTTGATTAGAGAGTCTTTTTCCCTGGGTGACTGTAATTGATACTGTGAAAGCTTCCTCATTATGTGATTGTGATTATACATGGAAAGGCGATGAGTAGAGAAATGTGAACTCACTTATGTGAGATTGAATCGACCTACCAAGGTCTAGATAGAAAATTGGCGCAGGAGTGCAAATGTAACCGAAGTGAATCCCGAGCATTTATTCTTTAACAAGTTAGCTAATGCTTGTGTAGTTAGAAATGGATAGTTTCATACTATGGATTGAGTTCTATTGTTATTGTTTATTGCTGTATATTCGCTTAGCTTACTTACTGAGTTTTACTCATTAAAGTTGTTGTGTGCCTTAAGTGATCACTAGATTGGGCTAGGGATGGAAGACTTTTGGTATTGCTGATAGAGCTCCCTTGGCAACCATAGACCGCTGCTCTATATTAGCATAGCCATACTATAGAACTTCTTTTGATTTTTGAATGTACATAAATGCAGTAGAATAAGGTGGTTGTGATTAGGAACTCTGTTTGGGTGATACTTATATAAATTTTTGAACAAAAAAATTTAGAGTTCACATTTAAATGACTACATAAAATATTTCTTTCTGTGTGTACAATATGGATTGTGACAGCAGTGGTATCAGAGCATAGGTTTAAGGTTCTGTAGACATTTTTGTTGCAAGCGATCAAGGGAACCGAGTCCATGCCAAATCCTTCATAGTAAGTAATATTAAAAATTGTTTGATTTCCACATTGAAATCTTTGAAATGGTGGTATACGATGAGGAGTGCTAATTATTATTATTAGTAGTATTATCGTTATTTATATGGTGCCTAATTCTATTTTGATGATCAAAATTGATAGCCATGTCTCAACTGGGGCGACCCAGGAGAGTTGATAACCCCACCATGGAGGAAATGAGGAGGGTTAGCTCCACATCTAGAGTAAGACGAACTTCAGAGCTGGATGAACCTACTTTGGTCAGAAATAGAAGATCGAAGAGGCAGGCTGGGACTAGTAGCAGCTCACGAGCTCAGGACACTACAGTCTAGGAGTTGGTGCAGATTCTGACAAATGTGAGACGAGAGGCTGCACAACCTAGTTCCAACACCACTTCTGAAAATATACAAATTGTGGAGCAGTTTAGAAGACTCAACCCTCCATCCTTTATAGGCTCAACAGACCCATTAGCTGCAGAAGAATGGGTTCGTGAAATGGAGAAGATATTCCAGCTTATGGGGTGTACTGACGCACAACGACTCACATGCGCTACTTTTATGCTAAAAGGTAGTGCAAGTTACTAGTGGGAAATGACCAAGAGAGCTCACGAAGATGGAGTGCTTACTTGGGCTCAGTTTAAAGAGTTGTTTTATGACAAGTACTTTCCTCAGTCATTGAAGAATGAGAAGATTGCTGAATTTTATAGTTAACTCAGGGGTCTGTGTCCCTCACAGAATATGAAAGGAAGTTCGAGGCTCTCTCCAAATTTGCTCCACACCTCATTAGTACAGAAGAAGAGAAAGCCAAGTTCTTTGAAAGAGGCCTGAAACCCGAAATTCGAGGCACGTGGCAATTCTAGAATTGAAAAGCTACAGTGCAGTGCTGAGGAAGGCTCAGATATTGGCTAGAGATGAAGAAATGACTAAAGTTGGCAAGTCTAAAGAAGAGGGTTTTGGTTCTCAACCAAGGAAGCCATGGAGGAACAATAGTAAACGGTTCGAGAAAGGCAAGGGAAAGAAGAAGCAGAATACAGGTAAGAAAGAATTTCCTGTATGTGACACATACCACAAACCACATAAAGGAATGTGTCATTTCAAGACTGGAGCGTGCTTCCAATGTGGAAAAATGGACACTTTGTTGCATCATGTCTTGAAGCTAGTTAAGCTCCAATTGCTCCTGGTAGAGTTCAGAATACTCCGGGAAGAGAACCACGAGCACAAGGAAGAGTCTATGCCCTCACCACCACCGAAGCACGAGAGACTCAAAAATTCACTCAAAAATTCGAAATAGCAATTGGATTCACTCAAAAATTCGAAATAGGTGATCTGTAGTGAATTTTTAAAATTCTGGTATGGTATTGCACATTTCCCCTGTCTTAGAACAGAGTAGGGGAAGACGATTTTAGTTGAAGGTCCAAATCTTCATAGAATTACCTGCTTTTTGGTATACCAGTCCTTTTATGTGTCATATATGAGACTGTAAATTTTCACTGAGATTGAAGCTCTGTGTGAATTGTTATAGATTTTTAAATTTAGCTTGCTAAAACTGGGATTTTTAGTTTCCAAAACAGGGTAGTTAGAAATAATTGGATTTGAATGGGTTAAACACCTTGAAAAGCCATGCTTTTTGGTATGATGGTATATATATATGTGTTATATACCACCCTGTAAATTTTTACAGCCAATTGAGTAGGATTGCAATTCCTACAAATTTTTAAGTCTGTACTATTTAGTGAAATGAATGCAATGGTAGAATCATTGAGGTAACGAATTTGCTTATTTTGAGTGACCAAATGACCCCAATTGGCTCTAAAAATTTTAAGGAGACATATATAAGTGTAAAAGATGTCTATCTAATTGTGTGAATTTTTGAAAATAGACAATTATTATTATAAATTGTTTGTCAAAGTAAGTATAGAAATAGAGCCAAAAATGAGAAATGTTTTACAAGTGTATGGTGACCTAAAAAGAGATTTTTGTTTTATTTTTAGGTCAATCATAAGCATCAAAAAGTAGCCATACAAGGTAAGTAAGCTAACTATTCTGAGGCCACAATAAATTGTATACTGTATGTACGAAATTTTGTGGATTGTAACACTGTTAATTGTTAGCACCTTTGATAGGTGTCTATTTATATATCTTTTTCATATTAATTCATCCATGTTTCTTTGCTATATTCCTTGGTATTTTTATGTTTTTATGTGGTTTTTATATTTGTAGGAGTTTTGGAGCAACTTGCACAAAAATGGAGTAAAACCCTTCATTTTTCACCTCTGCTAGTCAGTGATCTTCTCGGATTTAATTGTATTGATATACAATGAACCCGATGACATGTTATATACCGTTGGAAAGCTCTCGAAGTCTATTTTCTGGAGAAATTTACTGTTTATAAATCCATTCAGTGTACCAAAAGTTGTAATCAAAACAGTGTGAGAAGTATAGAAATGTAATTCCACAAATCAATGTAACATGTATAATACGGGATACTATAGCAGGTTACTGTATCAGAGTATTTAAACACATTTTAGGGTTTTATTTTCATAACTTGAAGAGGGGAGAACGTGGTGGAGGCTGAAGCTCTGGAATTCTTTCATCTCTTGGAGTTCTTGAAGGAGAAAGGAAGCTTGAAAAGAGGAAGAACTAAAATCCAAAGAGAATTACATCAAATTTGCTAAGTTTTTCCCTTCCCTTTCATTTTCTGGAATGTCTCCATGTTGTATTGTATTTACCATGTTTTTTAACATGTGTAACTGAATCTGAATTGGTTGAGGGTGATTTCAAAGCCCTTGATATGGTGTTTGTGAGTTGATTGTGCAAGAAATTATTATCCAATTCTCTAATTGAAGTTGCTTGTATTTTCCTATGTTTAATGCTTATGATTACTTGCTGATTGTATTTGGGTGGCCAATTGAATATAATCTGGATATTTCTATTGCTAGATTAGAAATCTTGATTCGTAATTGTCTTGAATTTCTAATCATTAGTAGCAAAATTGTGATCAGAGATTGCAATTGGAGAATATAACCTAAGTTAAATAATCCGAGCTTGTGTGTTTATTGCTTAGATCAACCTGTCTTTCTTTTCGTAATGCATAGATAGAAAACCCATCTAAAATGGAGCCTAGTTTAAGCTGTCAAACAAATGATAGAATGGAAAATTAAGACTATCCCACTAGTAGGGAAGGGAAGGGATATGGATGGAGTCTCGCTCAGTAAAGAGAAGAGAGTTGTAGAACAACCAGCTTGCAAAAACCTCTACTGCCTGTTCTGGTTTACATGTGCAATTAGGACTAGTGACTGAAACGGTTGAAAAGTCTTACACTAAAGGTTGGTTCTTCGGTTTCCTTTAGAATGAAAGTGGCTTCATTACTTACTTTGTTTGTTAGAGAGCTTGTTTTAGGTTGTTTAATGGATAGAGATTAAATAAAGAGCCTGTTTTATTTAACAACAAAGCAAGGAAATATTGGGATAACAGAGCTTATTGTTATCTACGGTTGATAATTTCAATGGTATAATTGGATGATAATTCTACAATTAATTCGCAAATCCATATCTTGTGGTGGAGAATGATCCCTTAACCAGATTTCTATCATTGATTAATTCCCATTTCAATTAAGTTTGCATTGTGTTATTCATTAATTACCGTCGTATTCAGTTTTTCATCTAGTAAATCCACCAACAAAACCCCTCATTTAGTTAATTGTTGCTGTAAATAACAAATTCAATTAGAATCAATCCTCGTAGGAACGATATCTTACTTATCACTTTATTACTTGTGCGACTAGTATACTTGCTAGTTTCGAACGTATCAAGTTTTTGGCGCCGTTGCCGGGGATTGATTTTCTAATCAATTTGTTATTCTGTTTTTACTACTGATTCTTGATTGTTATTTCCTGATTGTTTGTGTTTAGGCTTTTATGTCCGAGGGAGAAGCGGATCAACGACTTAAGAGAATTAAGGAGTTTCTCCAATCCTCGAATTTAAGGCTAAATCGGTCAATTTCAACTCCACCTCCAGAATTTGACCTTGCACGACATACTTCCCTCCCATCTTCTTGCAGTTCAATCAAATCTGAATCGGAAGCAATGGCGATGGAAAACGATCAGACTCTTAAGGAGTTAGCGGCTCCAATTATTGATCAACAACCGTTATGCATAAGCACCAATTTTGAGGTAGAATTTGAGCTTAAATCTGGACTAATTCGTCTCTTGCCTACATTTCATGGTTTTGCAGGAGAGGATCCTATCAAATACCTCAAAGAATTTCATGTGGTATGCTCAAGTATGAAGCCAACTGGCGTGTCTGAGGAGCAAATAAAATTGAGAGCTTTTCCATTCTCATTAGCAAATTCGGCGAAAGATTGGCTATACTATCTACCATCGGGTACCATTACCACGTGGAATGAGATAAGTAAACTCTTTTTAGAGAAATACTTTCCTACTTCGAAAGTTATAAACATTAAAAAAGATATTAGTGGCATTCGACAACACAACGGAGAATCACTTCATGAATATTGGGAGAGATTTAGAAGGTTATGTGCTAGCTGTCCAAACCATCAAATTAGTGATGGACTCCTAATTCAATATTTCTATGAGGGTCTCCTACCAATGGAAAAGAGTATCATTGATGCTGCTAGTGGTGGAGTACTGGTTAATAAAACACCAAACGTTGCAAGACGTTTGATTAGCGACATGGCAGCAAACTCCCAACAATTCAGCGGCCAATTTGAGCCACAACTACCAAGGAGATTATATGAGGTAAGTACCCCGAACATTGAACAACAACTTTCTGAGCTTACCTCTCTTGTAAAAAAAATGGCTGTAGGACATATGCATCAATCTTATGTATGTGGAGTATGTTCTACTACGGAACATCCAACCGACATGTATCCAACTTTGCAAGAAGGAGATACGAAACAAGCCAATGCCATGGGTGGATTTCTAGGACAACCAAGCCAAAGTTACAGTAATCATCAACCAATCACTCCAAATGGCATACCAAATCAGCCACCAGGTTTCAATCAACCAAGAGTACAGCAATCATTTCAAATGGAACCACAACCAGCACCACAACTAGCTCCACAAAACTCAGGTATGGATCTCCAGGACATTGTTAAAGTACTTGCTACTAACACAATGCAATTTCAGCAGGAAACTAGGGCAAGTATCCAAAACCTGGAAAATCAAATGGGACAATTGGCTACTAACATGAGCGAATTCGAGAGCAAGAGCTTAGAAAAATTACCTTCTTATACAGTGATCAATCCAAGAGAGAATGCTAGTGTAATCACTTTGAGAAGTGGAAAGCAATTACAAGTCCCACAAAAAAAGTCACAAACTAATTAAGGAGATGACACCACTTCCACCATGAACAAAACATCATCTCCTAAGGTAGATCTTAAAACTCAAATTCCTTCATATGTTACTCCTCCATCTTTTCCTAGCAGATTTGCAAAATCAAAGAAGGAGGAACAAGAACAGGAAATCCTGGAAACTTTTTGCAAGATCGAGGTAAATATACCACTTCTGGATGCTATTAAGCAAGTACCTCATTATGCAAAATTTCTCAAGGAGTTATGCACCAACAAGAGAAAGTTGAAGGGAAATGAGAAAGTAAGCGTGGGGGAAAATGTTTCAGCTGTACTACAAAGAAAAATTCCTCCGAAATGCAAAGATCCAGGTACGTTCACCATTCCATGCACCATTGGTAGAACCAAGTTTGAAAGAGCTATGTTAGATTTAGGAGCATCTATTAATATCATGCCATATTCTATTTATGCTTCTTTAAATCTTGGACCTCTTGCGGAAACTGGTATTACCATTCAACTTGCTGATCGTTCTAATGCATATCCCAAGGGAGTTGTGGAAGATGTGCTTGTGCAGGTGAATCAATTGGTTTTCCCAGCAGACTTCTATGTTCTTGAAATGGAGGATGAGACATCTCCTAATCCAACACCAATTCTTTGGGGAGACCATTCTTGAAAATTGCTCGAACTAAGATTGATGTTCATGATGGCACTCTCACCATGGAATTCGATGGCGAAGTGATTCGTTTCAATATTTTTGAGACAATGAGGTACCCTAGTGACTTGCATTCTGTTTTTGCAGTTGATGTTATTGATTCTTTGCCACAAAAACATTTTGAGTTAACTCACAAGGATGGATTGGATGGTTATTAGTGAGCACATAGGGACAGAAAATTCCAAAGAACCAAGAAGGTTGATACAAGTGTCCAAAGAAATGAGGAAGCTATGGCATGCTTAGATGAGACTATAGCTATAACCACAAACAGGTATGATGTTTCGTACATTGAATTGCCTTTATCTAATGAGAAACTTCTTCCTTCTGTGATGAAAGCCAATACCTTGGAGCTTAAGCCACTTCCAGATTATTTGAAGTATGTGTTCTTGGGTGACAAAAATCCTTTGCCAATTACAATAGAAATGGGCCTTACACCACTAAAAGAAGAGAAACGCGTCTGAGTACTTAGAGATCACAAAATAGCTATTGGGTGGATGATTGCTGACATCCAAGGCCCAGCCATATGCATGGACCGTATCTTGTTAGAAAAAGATCCAAGCCCACTAGGAAGCACAGCGGAGATTGGACCCTCCCATGATGGAACCAACGTCGGGCTGAGGACGTTAAACCAAGCGCTTATTGGGAGGCAACCCAATGTTTTTAAAAAATAAATAAAAAAAAGAAAAGAAAAATAAAATAAGGTAATAATGATCGATTTTTGTGTCTTGAGGAGATTCCTTTCGTAGGCTATCAAATTGATCAGGTTTTATCTCTCTTTACCATCTGTCTTATTGGTTTTTATATTTTTTTATTTGTTTTTGACTTTTGTTTGCTATTGCATTGTTATCTCTTTTATGTGTCTTTAGTTTCGTTTCTGCTCTTTTCTTTTCCTTTTGTTTAATTTGATTATTTCATACTTTGTGCTCATTTGTGCAACAACTTGAGGAAACACCGAAACAAGAATTGAAGCCATTGCTTGAAGGTTTGAAGCGTGCATATCTTAGAGAAGAATAGACTCAAATGAATTACTGGAAATATCTTTCCTTTTCTCCTCTTCAATGGATGCCGATATCTTTCTATCAAACCTTCGTAAATATTTTCCTTCACTTCCTCAAAATGCTGTGTCCAAAATTTATAAAGTACGGATGACTAGACTTTGGGTGTTGATGCTTCTAAATGTGCCTGCGGATATCCGATGGCTTATTGAAGCCAAGGTGAGATTGTCCAGTGAGCCGGACATCAATCTCACAAAATACATGCCTGGTCTAGGAACAAGCTACTACGCCAAGAGGCGAAGAGTGAAAAGGTTACAAGTATGTTATAAATGTGCTAGATGGAATTGTAACCAGACTTGTCGTTCATTAGGTTTTGTGTCCAGGAATAGAGAAGATAAACTTTCATTTATTAAGAATGGTTTGAGTAATGAGTCGCTGGATAATGTTTTGTTAACTCTCGAGTCACATTCTTGTGGACTTGTTCAGCGTGAATTGCTTAATCTATGGACACAATTTCGTGATGAATTGCAGTGTTATAGTCTAGGGAATCTGACTAAAAACGACCTTGTTTGCCAGTTTAAAGAAAACTGGATGGGAAGCAAATCCCCGACTCATAGAAGGCGTTTCAGCCGTTACTGGACGTAAAACCAGAGGAAGATGTGATCCACAATCACAACTACTTGTATATTTGAATGTGTGTTGTTGTTGTCGAATTTTATTTCTTTCTTGTTTCGTTTGATCCGATTATCAATGTTGTTTTTGTGTTGTTGTTGTTTGTTGATTTTGTTTGTTTTAATTTCAAGTTTTCTTTTTGACAAACCATATGACTACCCTATGGCATAAGTACACGTGGAAGACAAGTGTGGAGGTTTTGTCAACCTCCACCGAAAGTATATCTCTACTTTTCATGCTTCACGTGGGAGACAAGTGTGGCGGTTTTGTCAAACCCCCGCCGAAAGTGTATCTCCATTTTCCATGCTTCACGTGGGAGACAAGTGTGTAGGTTTTGTCAAACCTCGCCGAAAGCATATCTCATTTTTTCAAATCTTGGGACGATAAATCTGCATCGAGCAACCCCCACCGAAATTATGTCCCCATGTGTCAAATTTGAGAGTTTTACGTGTGTATATATCCATTCTGCATATTTTCAAATGTCATTTTATAACCTGTCTTGCACTTGAATCGCATAATACCTAACGTGCATCATTGTCGTACACAAGTTTAGAGCACTTTTAGAAATGGAGAAAACACCAATTCGGCGATTCCAAAATATATGCGTATTTTGTGGATCGCAATTTGGTAAAGATGGAGAGTTTACAACAGCAGCTCCTGATCTTAGTAGGACATTAGCTGCGAGGGGTATTCATTTGATCTATGGAGGGGGTAGTCTTGGGTTAATGGGGTGTGTGTCGACAGCTGCATCTTTGGGAGGAAGCAAAGTTATCGGCATTATCCCTAAACCATTAGCTGTACGAGATATCTGATAGGTGTCTAATTATATATCATTTTCATATCAATTCGTCCATGTTTCTTTGCTATATTCCTTGGTATTTTTATGTTTTTGTGTGGTTTTGATGTTTGTAGGAGTTTTGGAGCAACTTGCACAAAAATGGAGTAAAACCCTTCATTTTCACCTCTGCTAGTCAACCATCTTCTCGGATTTAATTGTATTGATATACAATGAACCCGACGACATATCATATACCGTTGAAAAGCTCTCGAAGTTTACTTTTTGGAGAAATTTACGGTTTATGAATCCATTTAGTGTACCGAAAGTTGTAATCAAAACAGTGTGAGAAGTGTAAAAATGTAATTTCACACATCACTGTAGCATGTATAATACGGGACACTGTAGCAGGTTACTATAGCAGAGTATATAAACACATTTTAGGGTTTTATTTGAATAACTAGAAGAGGGGAGAACATGGTGGAGGCAGCAGCTCTGGAATTCTTTCATCTCCTGGAGTTCTTGAAGGAGAAAGGAAGCTTGGAAAGAGGAAGAACTACAATCCAAAGAGAATTACATCAAATTTGCTAAGTTTTTCCCTTCCCTTTCATTTCTGGAATGTCTCCATGTTGTATTGTATTTACCACGTTCTTAAACATGTGTAACTGAATCTGAATTGGTTGAGGGTGATTTCAAAGCCCCTGATATGGTTTTTGTAAGTTGATTATGCAAGAAGTTGTTATCCAATTCTCTAATTGAATTTGCTTGTATTTTCCTATATCTAATGCTTATGATTGCTTGCTGGATGGTATTTCGAATGGCCAACTGAATATAATCTGGTTGTTGTCTATTGCTAGACTAGAAATCGTGATCCGTAATTGTCTTGAATTTCTAATCCTTAGTAGCAAAATTGTGATCAGAGATTGCAATTGGAGAATACAACCTAAGTTAAATAATCCGAGCTTGTGTGTTTATTGCTTAGATCAACCTATCTTTCTTATCGTAATGCATCATTGAATTAAATTTAGAGAGCTTGTTCTAGGTTGTTTAATGGATAGAGATTAAATAAAGAGCCTGTTTTATTTAACAACAAAGTAAGGAAAAATTGGGATAACAGAGCTTGTTGTTATCTACGGTTGATAATTTCAATGGTGTAATTGGATGACAATTCTATGATTAATTCGCAAATCCATATCTTGTGGTAGAGAATAATCCCTTAACCAGATTTCTTTCATTGTGTATTTCTCAATTGATTTAACTTTGTATTGTATTATTCTTCATTTACTTTCGTATTGAGTTTAGTTAATCAATCAACAAAACCCCCCATTTATTCTGTTTTCGCTTTCGAATAACAAATTTAATTAGAATCAATCATCGTGGGAACGATATCTTACTCATCACTTTATTACTTGTGCGACTAGTATACTTGCTAGTTTCGAACGCATCAATATCGTAGGCAACACCATGGGGGAAGAGTTACAGGTTTCTAGTATGCATGAGCATATTACACATATGGTCATTAAATCTGATGCATTTATAGCTTTGCCCGGTGGTTATGGTACATTATAGGAGATATTTCAAATCACCTCTTGGGCACAGCTGAACATCCATCTGATGTATTTATAGCTTTGCCCGGTGGTTATGGTACATTATAGGGGTATTCATTTGATTTATGGAGGGGGTAGTCTTGGGTTAATGGGGTGTGTGTCGACAGCTGCATCCTAGGAGGAAGCAAAGTTCTCGGCATTATCCCTAAACCATTAGCTGTACGAGATATCGTAGGCAACACCATGGGGGAAGTGTTACAGGTTTCTAGTATGCATGAGCGTATTGCACATATGGTCATTAAATCTGATGCATTTATAGCTTTGCCCGGTGGTTATGGTACATTAGAGGAGATATTTCAAATCACCTCTTGGGCACAGCTAAACATCCATCGGAAACCCATTGGTTTGTTAAATGTCAATAATTTTTTTGATGGTTTGTTGTCTTTTCTTGATCAAGCAGTAGAAAAAAACTTCATCTCACGTCGGCGAGGCAAATCCTGGTTACAGCTTCAACTGCAGGGGAGTTAATTGATAAACTACAAGAATTCGTCTATTCGCCTGATCCAACAACGGCTCGGATAGATTGGTTTAGAGAAGGCAATAAAAGGCGTAGACTGGATTTAACGCTCCATCTGTAATCTCTATCTATTGGTTTCCTTTGTTTTTTACTTTGTTTTTAGTGCGTTTATTTGAGATTTTTCATGTCATTTCTTTTAAGTTTTTTTTTCAGTTTTTTTCTTTCGTCCCAGGTAATATTTTCTAATCTCGGTTTTTAGAGTGGTGGCTTAAAAAGTTCAAGTCCTCTTGAAACGCATTCTGGATCTCTTCAATCCATAATGGCTGAATAAGGAGGCTAACTTCTAACTTTTTAGACCCATTCTAACTGACTTGTTTGTGTTTGCTGATTTGTTGGACTTTATTATTTTCTGAGTAAGTTTAGTTTTATGTAACTTCGAGTTGTTGTGTGTTTTTGTCTTAATTAGTTTTGATTCGAAAAAAAAACATTGTGGAAAAACCTGAGAATGGCAGAATATGGGGTTTTCTTAACTCTTGAAACGCATTCTCTCTCAATAAATTTGTAGTTTGTTTATTTCATGTTGTTTGAAGTGTCTTGTTTCTTGTTTTGTTCTTTCATAATAAAGGTATATAGGCTGGAAACCTTAAGTCTGCGGGCTACTGGTCCTAAGGATTGTTGAAATATACAATCTTGACTCAGGTGTAACAACGCCACGTACCTCTTTTCTTGCATTTTGTGGGTCGATGATAAGATAATGATTGAATTAAGAATAACTCTTGGAAAATGATAAATGATGCATGGATCTGTGTGCTTGAAATGTTTATTGGTTTTCGCTTTGCTTTTGATTCCTTGCGCAACATTGAGCACTGAGCTATTATCACTGAGTTATTTGTTCACTTAGAGAAAGTTTATGTAATTTAAATGTTTTTTTCAGATTTCATTGAATTCTAGAACTTGTTTGATGGTCACTCGAGGCGAAATCCTAGACTGTGCAACATTGGGGAAATGATTTAGGCCATCTTTGGACCGTTGAGCCTTAATAGCCAACCTTGACTGAAATTGATCCCTAGTTACCCCTTTGAGCCTCTGTAAGCCTTTTTCTTTGTTAAATCACTAAAAGATTTCCTAACCTCAAATGAATTTGTTCCAAACAGTTTATCCCTTGCCTATGAGCATGTAGATCATTCACAATTAAATTTTGAGCTATGTTCTGGTTTTGGGAAGTTAGAGGAGGTTGGGATGTGTCATGAGCAATGCAAGTGAGTTCTATGGTGTTTGAAAAAAAAAAGAAAAAAAGAAAAAGAAAAAAAAGCCAATCTGTACTTATCGTCCACGTACTTACACATTGAGGACAATGTGTTGTTTAAGTGTGGGGGAGGGGAAGTGTAATAAAAAAAAGAAAAAAAAAGGAACAAAAGAAGAAGAATAAGAGATCTAACCATAAATGCTCTTTAAAAAGAAGAAAAAACCACAAGTGTGGGGTATAGTTTGCTTTTGTTTCTGCAAAAAAAAAAAAAAAAAAAAAGATTGAGTGTTCTAATAGTACGTTTGGGGGAGTAACTGGTGAATTGAAATGAAGTTGTGTTATAGGGTTGAGCTCTACATAGTCTTGAATGATTTATGTGTTTGTGGGTGATTTGAGCCAAATTATTATCCTTTATCATACCTTCACCCAAGCCAAACGTTACAAGCTTAATAAAGTCCTACTTGATCCTTGGTGTTGTGCATGTCTACATTAGTGGAGAGTGACTTGAAAAGCAGGCCTATGGAGTTCATTTATACACACATCTTCAATATTAAATATGATTCATTTTTATGCATAAACTCATCCGGGTTACAAGTGATTAGGTGAGAATGGCTCTACACACACACACTTGAGGAATTGAAGTGAAGCGAAACTAATCTTTGAGATAAAATTCTTGATCAAGTGCATTATTTTGAAGTTTTCCTTGGGTTATAATTAAGTACAATCTTTGAGGCCTATTTGCAAGATGAAGCATTTGTGTGTTTTAATTTTTTGTTGATTCTGTTTCGGTTTAGTTTTATTTCATATTGTCGTAGTTGCTCGAGGACTAGCAAAGTCTAAGTGTGGGGGAATTTGATAAGTGTCTATTTATATATCATTTTCATATCAATTCGTCCATGTTTCTTTGCTATATTCCTTGGTATTTTTATGTTTTTGTGTGGTTTTGATGTTTGTAGGAGTTTTGGAGCAACTTGCACAAAAATGGAGTAAAACCCTTCATTTTCACCTCTGCTAGTCAACCATCTTCTCGGATTTAATTGTATTGATATACAATGAACCCGATGACATATCATATACCGTTGAAAAGCTCTCGAAGTCTACTTTTTGGAGAAATTTACGGTTTATGAATCCATTCAGTGTACCGAAAGTTGTAATCAAAACAGTGTGAGAAGTGTAGAAATGTAATTCCACACATCACTGTAGCATGTATAATACGGACACTGTAGCACGTTACTGTAGCAGAGTATTTAAACACATTTTAGGGTTTTATTTTCATAACTTGAAGAGGGGAGACGTGGTGGAGGCTGCAGCTCTGGAATTCTTTCATCTCTTGGAGTTCTTGAAGGAGAAAGGAAGCTTGGAAAGAGGAAGAACTACAATCCAAAGAGAATTACATTAAATTTGCTAAGTTTTTCCCTTCCCTTTCATTTTCTGGAATGTCTCCATGTTGTATTGTATTTACCACGTTCTTAAACATGTGTAGCTGAATCTGAATTGGTTGAGGTTGATTTCAAAGCCCCTGATATGGTTTTTGTAAGTTGATTGTGCAAGGAGTTGTTATCCAATTCTCTAATGAATTTGCTTGTATTTTCCTATATCTAATGCTTATGATTGCTTGTTGGATTGTATTTCAAATGGCCAACTGAATATAATCTGGTTGTTGTCTATTGCTAGACTAGAAATCTTGATCCGTAATTGTCTTGAATTTCTAATCCTTAGTAGCAAAATTGTGATCAGAGATTGCAATTGGAGAATACAACCTAAGTTAATAATCCGAGCTTGTGTGTTTATTGCTTAGATCAACCTATCTTTCTTATCGTAATGCATCCATTGAATTAAATTTAGAGAGCTTGTTCTAGGTGTTTAATGGATAGAGATTAAATAAAGAGCCTGTTTTGTTTAACAACAAAGTAAGGATAGATTGGGATAACAGAGCTTGTTGTTATATACGGTTGATAATTTCAATGGTGTAATTGGATGACAATTCTATGATTAATTCGTAAATCCATATCTTGTGGTAGAGAATAATCCCTTAACCAGATTTCTTCCATTGTGTATTTCTCAATTGATTTAACTTTGCATTGTATTATTCTTCATTTGCTTTCGTATTGAGTTTAGTTAATCAATCAACAAAACCCCCCCTTTATTCTGTTTTCGCTTTCGAATAACAAATTTAATTAGAATTAATCTGTCAGGGAACGATATCTTACTCATCACTTATTACTTGTGCGAGTAGTAGAATTGTAGTTTCGAACATCAATACGTTAGGCAACCCCATGGGGGAAGAGTTACAGGTTTCTAGTATGCATGAGCGTATTGCACATATGGTCATTAAATCTGATGAATTTATAGCTTTGCCCGGTGGTTATGGTACATTAGAGGAGATATTTCAAATCACCTCTTGGGCACAGCTAAACATCCATCGGAAACCCATTGGTTTGTTAAATGTCAATAATTTTTTTGATGGTTTGTTGTCTTTTCTTGATCAAGCAGTAGAAAAAAACTTCATCTCACAGTCAGCAAGGCAAATCCTGGTTACAGGTTCAACTACAGGGGAATTAATTGACAAATTACAAGAATTCGTCTATTCGCCTGATTCAACAATGGCTCGGATAGATTGGTTTGGAGAAGGCAATAAGAGGCGTAAACTGGATTTAACGCTCAATCTGTAATCTCTATCTGCTGGTTTGCTTTGTTTTTGTTTGCTTTCTTTTTATTGTGTTTATTTGAGAGTTTTCATGTTATTTCTTTGGAGCTTTTTCAGGTTATTTCTTTCGCCCAGGTAATATTTTCTAATCATGGCTTTTAGAGTGGTGGCTTAAAAAGTTTAATTCCTCTTGAAACGCATTCTGAATTTCTTAGATCCATAATGGCTGAATAAGGAGGCTAACTTCTAAACTTTTTAGACCCATTCTAACTGACTTTTTTTTGCTTGCTGGCTTGTTTGACTTTGTTATTTTATGAGTAAGTTTAGTTTTGTGTAATTTAGAGTTGTTGTGTGTTTTTGTCTATATCAGTTTCGATTCAAAAAAAATTGTGGAAAAACCTGAGAATGGCAGAATATGGGGTTTCCTTAACTCTTGAAACGCATTCTCTCTAAATAAATCTGTAGTTTGTTTATTTTATGTTGTTTGAAGTGCTTTGTTTCTTGTTTTGTTCTTCATAATAAGGGTATATAGGCTGGAAACCTTAAGTCTGCGGGCTACTGGTCCTAAGGATTGTTGAAATATACAATCTTGACTCAAGTGTAACAATGCCACGTACCTCTTTTCTTGCATTTTGTGGGTCGATGATAAGATAATGATTGAATTAAGAATAACCTTGGAAAATGATAAATGATGCATGGATCTGTGTGCTTGAAATGTTTATTGGTTATCGCTTTGCTTTTGATTCCTTGCGCAACATTGAGCACTGAGCTATTATCACTGAGTTATTTGTTCACTTAGAGAAAGTTTATGTAATTTAAATGTTTCTTCAGATTTCAATGAATTCTAGAACTTGTTTGATGGTCACTCGAGGCGAAATCCTAGAATGTGCAACATTGAGGAAATGATTTAGGCCATCTTTGGACCGTTTGAGCCTTAATAGCCAACCTTGACTAAAATTGATCCCTAGGTACCCCTTTGAGCCTTTGTAAGCCTTTTTCTTTGTTAACTCACTAAAAGATTTCCTAACCTCAAATGAATTTGTTCCAAAAAGTTTATCCCTTACCTATGAGCATGTAGATCATTCACAATTAAATTTTGAGCTATGTTCTGGTTTTGGGAAGTTAGAGGAGGTTGGGATGTGTCAAGAGCAATGCAAGTGAGTTCTATTGTGTTTAAAAAAAAAAAAGCCAATCTGTACTTATCGTCCACGTACTTACACATTGAGGACAATGTGTTGTTTAAGTGTGGGGGAGGGGAAGTGTAATAAAAAAAGAAAAAAGAAAAAAAGAAACAAAATAAGAAAAATAAGAAAAAAAAGAAAAAAAAGAGAAAAATAAGAAGAAGAATAAGAGATCTATACTCTTAAGTGTTCTTAAAAAGAATGAAACAACAAAGTGTGGGGTTGTAGTTTTCTTTTGTTTTCTACAAAAAATAAAAAATAAAAAGATTGAGTGTTCTAAATAAGTTTGGGGGAGTAACCTGGTGAATTGAAATGAAGTTTTGTTATAGGCTTGAGTTCTACATAGTCTTGATGATTTATGTGTTTGTGGGTGATTTGAGCCAAATTATTATCCTTTATCATACCTTCACCCAAGCCAAACGTTACAAGCTTAATAAAGTCCTACTTGATCCTTGGTGTTGTACATGTATACATTAGTGGAGAGTGACTTGAAAAGTAGGCCTATGGAGTTCATTTATACATACATCTTCACTATTAAATATGATTCATTTTTAAGTATAAACTCATACGGGTTACAAGTGATTAGGTGAGAATGGCTCTACACACACACACTTGAGGAATTGAAGTGAAGCGAAACTAATCTTTGAGATAAAATTCTTGATCAAGTGCATGATTTTGAAGTTTTCCTTGGGTTATAATTAAGTACAATCTTTGAGGCCTATTTGCAAGTTGAAGCATTTGTGTGTTTTAATTTTTCTTTGATTCTGTTTCGGTTTAGTTTGTTTCGTATCATTTTAGTTGCTCGAGGACTAGCAAAGTCTAAGTGTGGGGGAATTTGATCGGTGTCTATTTCTGTATTACTTTTATATCAATTCGTCCATGTTTCTTTGCTATATTCCTTGGTATTTTTATGTTTTGTGTGGTTTTGATGTTTGTAGGAGTTTTGGAGCAACTTGCACAAAAATGGAGTAAAACCCTTCATTTTCACCTCTGCTAGTCAGTGATCTTCACGGATTTAATTGTATTGATATACAATGAACCCGATGACATGTTATATACCGTTGGAAAGCTCTCGAAGTCTATTTTCTGGAGAAAATTACGGTTTATAAATCCAATCAGTGTACCAAAAGTTGTAATCAAAACAGTGTGAGATGTATAGAAATATAATTCCACAAGTCACTGTAGCATGTATAATACGGGGCACTGTAACAAGTCACTGTAGCAGAGTATTTAAACACATTTTAGGGTTTTATTTTGATAACTTAAGGAGGGGAGAACGTGGTAGAGGCTGCAGCTCTGGAATTCTTTCATCTCTTGGAGTTCTTGAAGGAGAAAGGAAGCTTGGAAAGAGGAAGAACTACAATCAAAGAGAATTACATCAAATTTGCTAAGTTTTTCCCTTCCCTTTCATTTTCTGGAATGTCTCCATGTTGTATTGTATTTACCACGTTCTTAAACATGTGTAACTGAATCTGAATTGGTTGAGGGTGATTTCAAAGCCCTTGATCTGGTTTTTGTGAATTGATTGTGCAAGGAATTGTTATCCAATTCTCTAATTGAAGTTGCTTGTATTTTCCCATATCTAATGCTTATGATTGCTTACTGATTGTATTTGGAATGGCCAACTGAATATAATCTGTTGTTGTCTATTGCTAGATTAGAAATCTTGATCAGTAATTGTCATGAATTTCCAATCATTAGTAGCAAAATTGTGATCAGAGATTGCAATTGGAAAATACAACCTAGGTTAAATAATCCGAACTTGTGTGATTATTGCTTAGATCAACCTATCTTCTGTCTCTTATACACATCTAGATGTGTATAAGAGACAGAACTTAGAGAGCTTGTTCTAGGTTGTATAATGGATAGAGATTAAATAAAGAGCTTGTTTTATTTAACAACAAAGTAAGGAAAGATTGGGATAACAGAGCTCTGTCTCTTATACACATCTAGATGTGTATAAGAGACAGGGATAACAGAGCTTGTTGTTATCTACGGTTGATAACTTCAATGCTGTAATTGGATTACAATTTTATGTTAATTCACAAATTCATATCTTGTGGCAGAGAATGAACTCTTAACCAAGTGTCTCTCATTGATTTTTCACTCCATTTAACTTTGCTTTGTGTTATTCTTCATTTGCTTTCGTATTAAGTTTAGTTAATCAATCAACAAAACCCCCACTGTTTAGTTTATTATTGCTGGAAAATAACAAATTCATTTAGAATCAATCCTCGTGGGAACGATATCTACTTATCACTTTATTACTTGTGCGACTAGTATACTTGCTAGCTTCGAACGCAATACAGTTCCCCTTGATCTTCTACGAATTTCATAATTCAACAAAGCAGAACAAACTTCTTCAAAAGACAGTGTTTACTTTCCCATGGATAAGAGTAATGCATAAATGATCTAATTCATCCGGAAGTGAGCCAATCAATAGCATAGCCTTAATCTCATCTTTGAATGTGTCATCTAAGTTTAACAAATCAGCAATTAACTTATTAAACTCATCAATATGAGAACTGATGCTCGTACCTGGTTTCAACTGGAGACGGAACAATCTCTTCAATAGATACAGCCGATTCTCATTGCTTTTCTTCATATATTTGTTTTCCAGCGCCTTCCACAGTTTGCTTGCAGACGTCTCCTTAGTGAACGGATACTTTTGTTCTCTACATAAGCAAGAGCGAATCAACCCACAAGCTTTTATATTCAGCCTGTCCCAATCTCTGGCACTGATATCTTCTGGTTTTGTTTCTTCCAGAACAATATCCAAATCTTGCTGATACAACCCGTCCAACACCTCACTCTGCCATAAGCCGAAATTATTTCGACTATCAAATTTTTTAACATCTATTTTTGCATTTGTCACAGTCACTGTCTTCTCAGGTACAGTTGACGATGATGCCATAACTACCTCTCACAAATAAGCTCGATACACAAATCACCAATAACCAAGCTCCAAACAAACTATTATATTCAATAACTAGCATTCCAAAATCAACAGCCCAGAACAGTAGTAAGTGCTTCAATGAAATAGCCACTAACTACCCAAAACCTTCGGCTCTGATATCAATTGTTATGCACAAACAGAAACGATAACCAATCGAACAACCCAAAATGCACAACCACAACTATGCCAGATAATTGAATATAATAGCAACTAAAGAGGCAACCAATCAACCACAATGTAGAAATAGAAAACACACCAGGATTTAACGAGGTTCGGTATTAGTACCTACGTCCTCGGGCGCCGCTGAAGAAACTTTCCACTATCTTCAAAGAGAATTACAAACTTTTGAGCCACAATACAAATATCACAACTATTGGACCAAACTGCAATTACCCAAATAGTTAGGCCAAACTGTAATTACCCAAACAATTAAGCAATACTACAAATACCCAAAACAAAGGGAGAAAAACAAATATTACAAACTTTAAGGTCCTTAATGAAAGGTCCTTAAACTATGAGGTCTTATATGTGAGACCTTACAAATAGAGGGGGGTGAAAGATATTTTACTTGGGACACTAAATAATTTTCCATATGACTTATTTTATAAGAGCCATATGAAACCCATTTTTGGAGGCTCACCGATGTGGGATTTCATATGAGCCAAAAATAACATGAGGCACCTAGTAGCCTTCCCTGATGACTCTCCATTTCAGTTGGCAGAGAAGCTGGGCTGACAGTTTACAAGGCTTTCATTAGGCCTCCTAATGACAATGTTATCCTGGCCTGATTTGGTGAACTTTGTTACGGCCTTTTCATAGTTTTTGGGATTGGTCCATGTTGAATTAGGTTTGTTTAATGGCCGATTCCCCACGCCCAATGATCATATAAACATGTTTGATCGTCCTCGTTTATGAACAAACAAAACCATCATCCTTAAGCTTGTAGGCTGCCAACATAATGTTGTTAATTTTGAGTTGATGTTAGCAAGCCATTCTCGTGTGATTAACATTGATATTATGACGTTGAATAAATCTGAAAGGTCAGAATAATTAATTGCGCTTTCAACTTCGAGATCAAATAGAAATTTATATTTATCGTGTGAGTGTGCGTGTATATATCAAATGAATTTACTTGCCGTTTCAAATTCAAATGGATACGTGATAACAAAGTAATCTGACTCGTTCCAGTGCACTCCGTAATAAGCTTTGGTTGTATCTTTTAAGAATTTTTGTAGGACAAGGATTCTCTTCTTCTTTCATTTTTGCCTTATCATTTTTGTACACGGATATTGTAGGGATGGTAAAATCTGGGTGCGGGTGCGGGTTTGACATTTCTGTATCACAAAATAAATACTCCCCGAATCTTGCTAAATCATCGAATTTTTCAGTTTTTTTTCCAGTTTTTTTCCGGTGCGGGTATTTACAGATTTCGAGATGGTACATACTGCACCTCAAAAAAACCCCAGATTTTCCTCGGTTGTCCATGCTTTTATTTTTTTAATTTCTTAACTCTTTTAAATTAGTCAAATAATTAACATTGCTTAAAATATCATAAAAGAGCTGGTTGACAGTGATGGAAAAGTTTTTATAATGGGCTTTCTAACACATAAGTTCAAATCACAACACTGCTTGATGAATTAGTTTTAATTAAATATATACAAAAAAAAATTTATATTTAATTATCTATCAATTATTGCAACAAGAAGGCAAGTGATTTGGTGGTTAGGAGATGAAATTCAACTTTTAAGTAACAAGTTCAAGTACTAGCTTATACATTTTTGAAATAAATAGAAATGGTTGTGCAAGTGTGGGCTAGGTGCTAGGTTTACTCAATAATACAGCACCCAGATTAATTTCCTCTCCAAACCCCCGCACCCTGACATTACCTCACAAAATTCGGGTTTTTCCCAACTGGATTGACTGTGTAAAATCTGAGCACCCGAACTGTGCGAGAAAAATTATCATCCCTAAGTGATATATATATATATATATATATATATATATATATATATATATATATATAAATTTAATGAAACCAGTGAATAAATATGCATCTCAACCTTTTATTAATATGAAAATTCATATGTTAACAAATCCTGAAAAGCTAACCTAAAACTAAGAGAATAAAGGATCCTAATTCATTTTTATAAAAGAAAAGTTCAAAAGCACCTATGAGATTTGGGTCAACTAATTTCAAGGACAATTAAACTTTAAACTGACAAATTAGTCTCTTATTTTAATTTGATGGAGGGTAATTTTGGTATTTGATAGAAAGAAAAATAAATGAGACTTCTTAAAATCCCACGTAGCCACCTCAGGTTTCTAAAATATCACACACCTCCCTCACCGTCAAGCTATGATTCTACATTAAGTTTTATTTTATTATATCAATAAAATTTATGTATTAATGAAATTTTCCTCTAACTTAAATATTGAAAAAGTGTAAATTAATTTAAAATTTAATATAATAATATTAGATGGGTATAATTTTAAAAAATTAATAATCCACTATAAATATTTTTATTAATTTTTGCAAATAAAATTATAGTAAACTCCACTAGCAATCATTCACATAAATTGCATAAAATATTCATTCCCCCACCTTATAAAAAAATACAAAGAATATAAAATAAAACAAATTTACTAGTAATATTGTTTCTCATATAGAACAATGAGTTATTACCTTTATAGATTTTTCGTTCAATTATTTACCACAACAACTAATTAAGAGTATTTTTCAAATTTTTTCTTTATGTTTGTTGGTGGACTTTCTAATTTTTTTTAATTTAGTATAAGAATTTTTATTATATGAATTGATATACCTTTTTAATACTAAAATTAGAGGATATTTTCATTAATATATTGGTTTTATCCATATACATTAAAAATAAAAAAAACAACTTGATAGAGATTGACACAAGGGGAAGTATGTGAAACTTTTATAAACTTAAGATGACTACATGGGATTTCAAGAAATCTCAAGAGAAGTTCGTGCTCAGTTTTATCAAATATATAAATTACTTCCTATTAAATCAAATAAAAGTTAAAATATAAGGGTAATTTTAATGTGTGTTCTAAAGGCACATGTTAAGTTTTAAAAAATTGTATAAAATCTCTTAAAGATTGTGTAAATCCCTTGAAAATTGTAAATTTTATCGAAAACTGTGTGAAAAGTATTAAATACATAAATTTTTAAGTGAATTTATATAGTCTTTAAGGACATAACATGTGTCCTTAAGTAGAGGTGAAGCTAGGATTTGATTGTTGGGGGTCTAATTGTAAAAGTAAAAATTAGTGTCAGAGGTCAAAGAAAAACAACAATTAAAAGGGGGCCAAAATGATAGAAATATAAATATGAGGGGTTGCGTAGAGCATTAATTTTATATATTTTTTATAAGAACTTTTAAAATTTTTATAGGGTTTAGGGAGGCACCGGCTACAATGTAGCTCTTCCCCTGTCTTTATAGCTATAGATGGCAAAATCCGGGTGCGGGTGTGAGTTTGGCATATCCACACCGGCACCAGACTTAAAATTTTGCCCCCAGTCCCCGGAAAATCCTCGGATTTTTTCAGATTTTTCTGGATGCGGGTATTTGCGAGTTTTGAGATTGTGCATACCGTACTCGGAAAAAACCCCAGATTTCCCTAGATTTTTCTCACTTTTTTCTTAATTTTTTTTAATTTTTTGAAATAAATCAAATAAAATAAGATGCTTAATATACTATAAAGATGTGCTTCATAAATGCATGTGGTTTGATGGTTAATAATTAAAATTCAATTTTGAAGTCATGGGTTGTATATATATATATTTTTTTATAAATACTTTGAGTTATGCGGGTGCGGGTGCGAGTGCAGGGTTTATTGGCAATACCGCACCCGCACCGCACCCGGATTAATTTTTTTTTTTTGAAAATCCCCACACCCAGATTTTCTCCCCGCAAAATCCGGGTTTTTTTCATCCGGATTGTCCGGGGAAAATGCGGGTACGAGCCGGGTGCGGGGAAAATTGCCATCCCTATTTATGGCATAAGTTAAGAATACATTTATTATATATATGGTTATTCTCAAAAGCCTTTCAACAATTTTTTTAATCTCCCGATAATAATCTCTTAGATTATCTTATCTAATAAATATGTCCTGACTGAAATAAAAGATAAATAGTAATGCTAAACTTATAATTTAAAAACAAATAAAGGTTTATAACTTGATGTAACAGTCTATAAGGCAAAAATTCATTAGAAAAGAAAAATATATGAGAAAAGTTACATCTCTAGTAGGATTTACTTAGACTGCTATATCAGGTTGTAGATTTTGAATTATAATCCTAATATTATTAAAAAAAAAAAACAGAATATATTAAAATTCAAATTAGTTGTGGATATTATATAAGTCATGGTTTCCAAAGAAATATTTATTAATTATTGTTGGTGGAAATTTGTTCAGGCATTTTATTATAATAATGTGCACCATGAGAATCTTACTTTAATTGCCAGTGAGTTAGTTCACAACTTCACACGTGATTTATATTTTAAAATATAAATCATTGATTGATTCTGGGATTAATAATCCATTTTTCTTCTTTAAACTTTTAAGTAAGTTAATTAGGATGGGTATACGTTAAAATCTTAAATATTATAAAATTTTTTTTAAAAAAATATAATTTTAGTATAATTATTCCTCCAATAAACGAAAAAGTAAGGATTTTACTAATGGATGATATCCTTATAATCTCACTTGTCGCATCAGAAATCAAAAAGATATAAGCCAATTTTTATTCTTTAATGATTAAATTTCATTTACATAAGTGGATTCAAGTTTAGAGAATGACCTAGGGCGAACTATTTTCTTCATTATCATGTGCAAAATATTTGCCAAATATTATGATCGATAACAGATATAAACTTAAGAAGAAACAATTTATTGGAAATGTCTAAATTTGTCAGTGGACCAAGACTTTTGATTATATTCCATCCTATCCGCACTTTTTTTTCTTTTTTTTCTTTTTTTTAGTTTCTAATCTTTACATTAGCCATAAGATTGCATACTACCAATGTAATGTAATGTTAAAACCAATTCTCAGGCTTTTTCAAAGTAATCTTTTAGGTTAAATTAACTCTAAAGTATGACCACGAGTAGATTTATTGAAAACAGTGTGTACTTTAGGCAAAGATGCCAACAAAACATATACAAAGTCTTGGTTCACTACATCCAATTAATTATGAACAACGACACTCTCTTCTTCTCTATCAATGTGCTAAATTTAATAAATATGTCCAACAATATTTTAATATTATTATTTCAAAACAGTGTTAAACTTTCAAATTAGCGCAAAGATTTGGGACAATTTTCCCTTTTTTTTTTTAATCAAAGTTTAGCTGTTCACTGCATGTGATAATTAAAAAAAAAAGTTGATTATTATAGGATTTCGAGATAAATTTAGAAGGTGTGTATATATATATATATATATATGAGAGTTGTAACGTTGATATCGGTGACAATAATATTATTTTTGCATGCTTTTTTGCTCGTGCTGGCTGATACTCATTTGACATCAAATTCTGACTGCAAGTACGATAACTTTGATAGGTTATAGCCTGTGTTACCCACCTATCCATAGCTTCTTAATTTATTGTATCTTTTCTCCAAAAAATTTTCAAATGAAACTCATTTGAATTAAAATATAAGTCCTTAAAGTTCGAGCGCCTTTAGTGAGATTAGTCTGTGCTTACACTTCATCCAATATGAACATAAATTAATCGTGGCGTGCTCGGCAAAAATGTTTTACAATTAAATGAAAGATTATGTTAATGGATTACAGATAGCTAACCACTTCCCCGACAGTAATTTGTTCACAGCATGTGAAGATGAAGATATGATAAGATGCAAATTGCAATTAACATGTATTATTGTATGGTTGATTACTTTTGACTAAATAGTATAAAATAAAATTACTTTTGACTAAAGAGGACTGGGGTTTGAGTCCAAGTCGTACATGATTAAATAATAATTGGGTTGGATCATATTTGTGTATATATCATACAAGAATGAATGGTTATACATATCTTGAAATTGAATTTGAATTCGAAGGCAATGAATCGAAAAGGTTATTCTAGACTTTTAAAAGACATTGTTAACCTTTGTCTATGTCATTAATATCTGAACTCATAAATATAAACCACCTAGGTAATCTAGATCCATTTGGTTTGAATGAAATATTTTGGTTCTTATTGTGAATAAAACTCAGATTTCAGCCAAGTTGCGTCAATGCCTTGCATGACACTTTTTTAAAGTTTTATGTCCACGAAATGATGGGCATAATTCATTGAGTATGAGTTTGTTTTGCTTAAATCTGTATATGGTTATGCAACCAAATTCAATTCGTTTGGTATTGTTGGGTTTTTGTATGGCATGTTGTGAAAGTATATACTCAAATTGATGGGTTTTGGACCTATTTTAGGCTTAAAAGCCTTTCTGAATTATATTAAACCTCTTTGTCTAAATCTTATAAAATTGGAAATGAACAAAACCACGCATCATTTTATTTTCCTTGCAATAGAATCCAAGAAGACCATGAGAGACTATTATCTTTTAATAATAAGTTTAACCAAAATACATGGACTTGTCTTTTAAGTTTGAGCAATAAGATATGAAGAAAGCAATTAGTAGTTTAAAATAGAAATAGTGTCAACAAAACTTATGCTAATCTCAACCTCAATGTGTTTAATTTAATAATTATATTAAAAATAATTATTTCAAAACAGAGTTCAAACTTCAAGATTAGTCCAGCGCTGTTTACAGCAAATCTTTTATTAATTCCTTTTATTTCACGTGCAACATTTATAGAATGCAGCGCTGGTATAGTGTTAGACCTGAGCTGTGGTGTCAATCAATTCCTGACAACTTTATTTTAATCTTTCTTGTTCAACCAAATAAATTTAATAATAGTATAGACAATTAGCACGTTGGTCTTCAATTAAGAAAACAATTAGCTAACTAATGATATTGCTATATATTCACATAAAATTATGGCGGCGACATCAAGCAGGCATCTTAATAATAATTACTCGAATGATTACCGTATGAGTTTGTGGAAGGAGTAAACATTTTGACACAATATTTTTAATATAAAATTAGATATAATTTTTTATTTATTCATTTATAAAATTTAATAGTTGAAAAGATTGATGAGTTAATAGTATTAAATATATCTTATTAACTTTCAATCTTAATCATTCGATTTTATGATATCAATGACTATAAATTTATATAAATATATCAAAAATTTGTGTTAAAATATCTTCTCTCTTTTTTTATATAATTTAATAATTGAGAAGATTGATGAGTTGATAGTATTAAATACATCTTATTAATATTCAATCTCAATCATTGGATTTTATGATATCAATGACTATAAATTTATATAATTATATCAAAAATTTGTGTTAAAATATCCTCTCTCTTTTTTTATAGAGGAAGGTAGAGAGAAACGAATCATATATATGTACACATTAAAAAGTTGATAAATTAATATTGTTGGGACTATAAAAAATTATTTTTTACTTATGTTATTTATTTATTTTTATATTTTAATTCTTTGTAATCTTTTTTTTTAATCAAGATTCATGATGTTGAGCACCTTTTGATTTATCTCAGTAAAATACAATGATAGAATCGCCCATTAATAAAGAGATTATTGAAAGAATAATGGATATACCGATTGATGATGATCATAATCTAAATAATAATTGTGTTTTAGCAAATGTTTTTTGAAAGAGGTCATTCAAGCAATAATAATCTTAAATAACTCCATCTACAATATGAATATGGTGTATGCTCTATGAAAAATTAACAATGAGATTGAGTTTAGTTTGGATAAAAGAAATTTATCTACATATTCTAAAAAAGAGGAAAATAGACAACCTAAAGTTGTTGAGAAAAAATCGCTTTAATGTTATGAATTTATATGTAATTTATGCTATGTATTTAATCAGTTATTAACTTATACAGTCATAGGGTCTTAAAAGATTTGAAAAAAATTATTATCTTATGCATTTAATGAATTTATTAATATAATATTAGCCCAAGTCAGGGTTGAAAGATTTTGTTATTTAAATAATTAATTTAATATAAATAATTTTTGAAATTATTATATTTTATATATTTAATTAATTTTAAATTATTTTAATTAACATAAAGAATTTAATATATTCTAATATAATCTTTTATCAAATACAATATTATATAACATTCATATAATACAATGACAAACCCAATACAGTATATAATTTACTCAATCTCATACAATACAATTCAATACAATATCATCTGCTACAATTACATTTGTACTATCTTGTACGGTGCATCAAACATGCCCTAATTAGTTGAACGAGCAATATTAATCCTCAATGCATGTGAACAAGAACTGAAATGATAGTTTATTTTCCATTACAAGATAGGTGTCAGTCATGAAATCCACGTTATTTAACATGAATAATGATGACGATGATGATGATGATGATTAAGTATAGAATATTGTTTATAACTTTTTAAATACAGCTGGCTCATAGACTCGTCTCTGCAGTCTGCAAACAAAGGAAAATGTCTCAACCAAAATTTTCCAATTCACTAAGTTCTGAGGTTGATGGAATTGTCGACGATGGCACAAGGAGGGAAGCGAAAATCGATTCCTTTAGGAGCGATGAGAAGGAAAATCATGTTGATCAATTAACCTTGGAGATTAGGGATGATCCTATAATTCTCCACAGCGGTACTGATAGAAACAAGAACGACACTGGAGGTAAGTTAAATCACAGAGAGATCAAGTGAAAATGCCCGCATATATAGCATATTCGTAAAATCCATCCTTTTTTTGTAATTGCAGTTGTAGCCATGTGGCTGAGCCGCCTGTATAATTTCATAAAAATATCATAATATTTAAAATGTTGTTTATCTTTTAGATTTTACTCTCGATTAATTTGATTTAAAAAAGTATTTTCTTGATTGAAAAGTAAATTATACATGTAATGTAGTCTCTACGTTTATTATTTTTCAATGAATAGTTCTCATATATAAGACATATATAATATATTTTTAGAGATAAATAACGTAGAATTGTTTCTTTTGTTTTCTATATCTCTTGGCACTTTTCTGCATTGTCTCTCCTTCTATGAACCCTTTTAACTCGAAACAAGTATTTAAAGAGAGCTTTACATAAGTTCTGATTGATTATTATTATTATTATTATTATTATTGTTATTATTATTTTTATTTATTTAATTAATAGTACTTCAATTTTGCATAAGTTCAATAAGTAATTAACAAGAGAGACCAAACAGCACTATGCGTCGGTTGATCTAATAAATACCTGTTATAATAGGTTGTAAAGTATTTTGTTTATTTGGGTTTTGTGTTTTAAAATTTAAAAAGAATATGTTATTAATTTTAAATTTTTTTAAAATTTAAAAATGATATGTAATAAATATTGATTTAAATATATTAATAAATATGTGTTTTCATAAAATATGATTTTTTAAATGTAAACAAACACACATTTTCTCGTCTTTTATACATGTAAATATTTATATATGAGTACAATTGATATATCAAGTTAGTGGGTCCATAATATATTTATTTATTTTTATTAATTAAACAGGAAAGTGAATCTTAAATGACATGAGTAATTTTAAAACCCTATATAAGAAAAGTCACCCATTCTTTTTTTCTTTTTTTGGTTCTATTAAATTCTCCCTTGTTTCCACGTAGATTATAAGTTGTTCGATATTTTTTTAATCTTCTAATCTATTTGAATATTTTTTTAATCTATTTGTTTCCATGTAGATTATAAGTTGTTTGATTTTTTTTAATCTTCTAATCTATTTGAATTTTTTTTTTTTTTTGTCACTCTTCCTCTACTGCCTCTTTTGGTATCTTAAAAGCGCGTAAGAAGCAGAAACGGGAAGTGCCTGTCATAGAAAGTTTTGTCGGCTCTCCATCAAACAAAACGAGATCAAGGCAAGAACATTCGTCAATTTTCAAATAATGTTATTTTTATTAATTGTATATTCTTTTCCAAGGTTTAATATTAAAATTGATATCTAAGTCTTAAATTTAGAGCGTCTCTGTTCCATCAAAATTAAATAGACAAATACTATTTCTAATTTTGCTTTTTAAACTCATTCAAAATTTGAGGGAACATATATTAATTAAAATATTTGTCAAAGTATTACAATTTATATTTACATTTGAAAAGTCATATTCAGTCCATATAATAGTATTACTGATGTAAATTCATATTGAATATTGTCATGAATTTTATAATACCAATTGAACACAAAATTATATATTGTGTTTGTTTCCAACGTATTGGTTTGCAATAATGATATAAGATAAAATTTAATCATAATGCTTGTTCAACATACTAATGGAAAAACAACTCAAACTCTTTAATATAGAAAATATTTCAAGAAGATTTGGGGTTAACCAAGTTTAGATGATTTTCAAGATTTGAAAAGACATTAAATTCTTTTTTATATGTAATTTGATAACAATAATTTTGTTTTTTTTGACATATTATTAAAATTTTATTTATCGATATTCTTCTTAATCTTAATTTATAATATATTTTCTTTACCAATTACATATTTTTAGGGTATTTGATTTAACATGATCAAAAAAAAAAAAAAACTACCAAATGTGATTTTTTAGTAAAATTATACTACATCTATAACCATTTACAACTAATTTTTCCTGTAATTTATTTACAATCAACTATCTAATAACCAAATATTTTTCTGCCTTGTAAAGATGGAATATTAAATACCTTTTAATAAAGGATCTAATCAATCATTTACTAAATATTTAGGCCCCATTTTAAAATATGTATTCTCTTTTAAATTCAATACATTGTCCTGCATTTTTTTACCACCCAAATACACAAACAAGATTAGTGAAATAACCTCTCCGATGACTATTCAATTTGAAGTCTTTCATATCCTTTAAATATACAAGACGGATGCTGCTTAAAATATTTCTGGGCACTTCCAGTGAAATTAGGGGCCGGCGGCCCTAGTACTTTGTATGTTAGTAAATATTATTTCGCCTTAATCCACGGAGTTAAGTCCTCCAATTTTTTTTTTTTATTTTTTTGAACTCACCTATTCCAACTTATGGACATGATGTGACAAGTACAATCTGAATTTCATTTACTCGAAGTGTAGCATTCCCCCATATTTAAATCTAAATCATATCCTTTGAATAGGATTTCGTGAACGACATCCTTGAATTCAGCTTAAACCATATGTGATTTGTAAATGTGACGAACATTCTTGAATTCAACTTACACCATATGTGATGTGTTCATTTGTTTTTTAATTAGCTCTAAGTAGGTGATCATGTTTGGCACTCTTTAAAAGAAATATATATAATATATAAAAGCTAAAAACAAACGAGGCAAGGAGCTATCGTATATACACTCTTTGACACTATTTTAATGCTGCATGAGAATCATTGATAACAGAATATTGTGAGTAGTACTCTTTAATACAGGTTATGTTTAACAAAATGTCTATTTCAAATTTCTAAATCCCCAAGTTCTGAGAATGGTTTAATTGTCCTCTGACGCCTCAGTGATGATGACAATATTAGAGAGACCGATGGCAAACAGGATTCCGATCGTTACCATAGAGAGGTTGATGAAGGTAAGTACAACATAAAATCAAGTGATTATTTTTAAAATTCTTAAACTGCAGATGTTACTTTCATGTTCATTTTTAAATTTATCCTTTTTTTAAGTGATAATATCACTTCACTTAATACGAAAATATTATTCTTAATCTGAATAAAATATGTCTTAATAATTCAAAGAATTATGTTTCAATTCAATAAAATTACATATTATTAATACATCTTAATATATATATATATATAAGCTATAATTATATTATATTAGTTTGATTAGTTTATGTAAAAAAATTTTAAAAAAATCTAGTATCGGCAAGCAAGTGGTTCGATGGTCGAAGCCGTAGCTAGATTTTCATGCTTCTGACAACGCTCAGTTAACTATCCAACTACGTTAGTCAATTTCAATGCAACGTAACCAATCAACAACTGCATATACCCCACTTCAACTCGCATGATGAACACGTGGCTACGACAGAGGCGGCCAAGCTGCTCTTTGAGGCCAAAGATAGCCAATTGTTGGATCGCTTTTAGGTTTTAGCACTGCCGCTGAGGTCAAACGATGCATTATTAGTCAAAGAAATCTTTGTCAACAAACCAACATAGATGCGTAGATAGCTTTAGATGATCATCGTGTATCAAATCTCATTAAAATTTGAACGCAATTATTTTGAGCATCAGCCAACAAAGCTTTTAAATTAATTATTAATATATAAATTGGTGTCATTTTATTTATTTAAAATTCTTTAATTTTATTTTTATTTTTATTCATCCAAAGAATTTTTGTCATATCATCAGATAATTATAGTTCGTCCGAGCAACTTTTTAGGTATCTGCTACATAAAAATTGGAAAGGTATAGAAGATTTTATAAGCAGCGATTCAGGAGCCTTGACCGCCAGAATTGAATTATTTAAGCAGGAGGTCTTTCTCTTCTTACTTACTCGAAATTTAGATATCCCCAGTTGGCTAATGGATAAACTTACATCAAAGATTGCACCAGAATTACTAAGAGAATTGAAAGATGAATCTGGCCGCTCACCTTTATTTTGGGCCGCTATTTATGGCAATAAAACGGCTGCAGAAGCCTTAGTCAAAAGCTGTGATGATTTGCTAAACATAACGGACAGAGACGGTTCCCTTCCCGTTCATGTAGCAGCATCGTGTGGCCACAAGGACGTAACTATGTATCTACTGAGACAGACAGGAATTCACAGGTCTGACAAGAGAGCTGAAATGCTTGAAGATAAGAGAACTTCTAAAATGCTGGAAGATCTGGTCAAATCTGGTCTATATGGTAACTGCCATATCTTAGTTTCTCATTTCTAAGCATTTGTTATATATTAATTTATTTCATATTTGATCGAGGGAAAATTTCTTTGACTGACTCTATTTGCAGATATCGCTTTAGCTTTATTAAAGAATATTCCACGCTTAGCTCTTAAAGGAGAGGTCGGAGGAAGAGTTTTAACATCATTGGCTAAAACGCCTCACGCGTTTAAAAGTGGGAGTCGGCTTACATATTGGGAACGCTTTATTTATCACCGTGAGTGTCAACGATTTTTCTTTTTCCTTAAAGTCACAACAAATATGGTCGCATTCATTAATTTCCACTATATTAATTTCCACTCTACCATCTGCGCACTAACAGTAAAATGATGTAGAAGTAGAACCGATAATCAAAGAATCAAATTAAATATACATTTATAAGTTTAATTTTTTTTTAAAAATGACAAACTTAATACGAGTATTTATTACCTACTTATGAAACCCCAAGGCATATAACCATTAAGATAGAATAATCGATTTTAATTCATTGCATATGTTTGTAGGGATTCCTGTACAAGAAGAAGTACTTAGTTTTATTCCTGACATTCAACGTGAGGATTCTGACCTTGAAGATGATGGTTTAACATAACTAAGAAGACTCAGCCATACTGCCCGTGGTTTGTTGACCTCTCTTCCAAATCTAAATAGATAATAAATAAGTTCTTTACAAATCCATCAATGACAACTGATGACGGATGAACTTATAATAATGATTAAGAAAGCTGCCATTATTAATCACAGGTTTGCGCCATAAATTACATCTCAAGCTCTGGAGTATCCTCATGTTGCTAGGTAAGCATTCAAATATAAATGACTACTTTGAAGTGGTTCCCCTTTATTCAATGAGTTCAAATTGCAGCCCCAAACATCAAGCCCATACTTGACGCAAAGTTGACTCATATGCAAACACTTGAAATAGTCAGAAAAATGTGTGCTAGTGGAGTCGCTTGGCGTACCGGAAGAGTAGAGCATTCATTATCGAAGCCATTTCTTACGGCTGCAAGATTTGGGATTTACGAGCTTGTGGAAGAAATTCTAGAGGCCGATTTCAATTCCTTTACTTTCATTGACAACGAAACTGGACATGACATATTGCAAATTTCAATCATATATCGTCAAGAAGAAGTTTTTAGTCTCTTGAATAGAATGAATTTATGTATATGGCACTGGAATGCAGCCAACCCGAGAGCAGAGTCGAACATGGAAAGAGAAAAATCTGAAAACATCTTGCATTTGGCTGGAGGGTTGGTACCTTCAACTAAAGTCTCGGGTGCAGCATTGCAGATGCAGAGGGAGCTACAGTGGTTCAAGGTAATGCATCCTTGAAGTATTGAAGTAACTCAAATTTAAAAAATAATCATTTTTAAAAAATTCATATGCTATTGCCACCTACTTTAAAGTTATTTTTGCCCCTTTTTTTTGTTGTAGAGCTTTATTGTTCTAGAGTTCTGGTCTACAACTCTTTATAATTCAGTTATTTTTTAGAGATTTCGAATCTAATATCCACATCACTATCTCTCTTGGAATATTTTCACGCCAAATCCCTTAAGAGTTTTAATTTATCTGAGATTTAAACAGACAAAAATCGATCACATATTCACCTGGGAGCATCATAAGCTTTTGCACACTACTTTGTGGCCTTATGTAAAATTGATAGTGTGTTTCCACTTCTTAATAATTTCCCCATAAGATAGATTAATGCTTTGATGACTTAAGCTAATGTTTTTATCCTCAGGCTGTGGAAAGTTATGTACATCCATCCCTTCGAGAACAACGAAATGAATCTGGTCGAACTCCTGGAGAGGTGTTTACCAAAAATCACGAGAGTTTAGTCAAAGAAGGTGAAAAATGGATGAAAGAAACTGCTACATCGTGCACAATTGTAGCTGCACTCATAATCACAGTGGCGTTTGCCGCAGCTGTCAGTGCACCAGGTGGCAGCGACGATAGAGGGTGTCCCATCTTTTTTTCCACAATATTTTTCATTGTGTTTACCATATCAGATGCACTTGCACTCTTTTCTTCCACTGCTTCGGTGCTGATATTCCTAGGCATCCTCACTTCACGTTACTCGGAAGAAGATTTTTTGGAGTCCCTGCCAAAGAAGCTCATTTTCGGCCATATCACTTTGTTCTTATCTATTGCAAGCATGATGGCAACCTTTGGTGTGGTAGTTTACATGCTTCTTTCTACTTTATGGCCGCTAGTTTTTATTCCAATTGCCATACTTGGCGGTCTCACAGTGATCATATTTGCAAGGTTACAGTTCCCTCTCTTAATTGAAATGTATTTACCCACTTATCGGCCTGGTATTTATCAGGGAACGAAGTAAGGAATCATCCGGAAGAGCTAGAATAAAGTTGTATTCTATCTATTCACAGACACTGTTTGCTCTGCTGTTTACTTCACCTTGTTAATAATATTTTAGCCTGGAAATCTCTATGGCTGTATGAATTTTGCTTTCAAGAGAAACAAAAATATATTCTCTGATGCACAAATTTCCCTACGAAAAATATATTCTCTGATGCACAAATTTCCCTACGACTTAGGATTATATTATAGTAACTCCCCTGATATGAAAATTAGAAATATGTAGAGGATTATCAATGATAATGATATCCTTGTTTTCATGTAAATCTTACAAAAGCTAACCATATGGAACCTACGCTGATCAAGTGAATTCAGGCATGCCAATTAGCACAATCTTGCAACAGCTCGTCCTGAATAATAAAATTCCAAAAGCGGATCCAGGAAAGGCAAAGAAATACTGGAAACATTGAAGAAAGCCACACTACTGATATGATGATAAATCAGTTATCCAGAATAGTCGATAAATGTTAAAGCGGCAAAATGTAAAGCACCTTCTATTTAATGCAAATTTTACTAGTCTTTGCTTTGGTCCTGAATGTATATTAACATGTTTTCAAGGTTTTACTATGCTCCAAATGACAAAAGGTTATGTGTTATCAAATGCATTTAACAGCGAATTGAAAGAAAAAGTCATTTTCGGTTTTCAGATGCAGGCACTGTGATCGTCATGGTACCAACTCTCAATCTCGCTCGCTGAAAGCAGTCAAGTGCTCATCGATCTCCTCGATGGACAACACTCTGAAGACTGGATTCTCCTTTCTTACGACTCCAACCTAAGTTGAAATTGAAAATGAAAAACATAATAACACAATTTACAGATACTTTGACTTATTCATACTTCAGTTAATTATTATAATATTATTTATGATTAACAATCAAAATATATTAATTCATATAATTACTTACAATGTCATAAAATAATATAAAATAAATATATATTATTATAAATAATATTGTTGAAAATTAAAAAGATTTGTTCAAAGCCTGGGACAAGTGCATGAGACTAAAATTTAGCGTCGTCACTTGTGAGCAAGCCAATACCCCAAAATAAGTCCTTGATTCCACAAAGTTTTACTGATTTACTGTCTAACCAAAGAAAATAAAAGATAAAAATTTAAGTTGTTTTCCGCGAGTAACCATTCAACTTAGGTACAACCAACAATTTTATCAATCTAAATCAAAATGCCCATACCATAAAACTACAAGAAAACTAAACAAGTCCTCTTCGACATTTGTAAACTCAAAAGAGCGATGTTAATATTTACAAATGTGTATACACCTTAACTTGTACCTTACTTTGCCCGCCAATTGTGCAACCCAACCGTACAATTTCTGCATTCCGTCTCCATGATCCATCAAACTAAAGAAAAACAAAAGTGAAAACGTCAAACCTAAACAACTGAAAACAAAGAAATCAAATGAAATTACTTTTAAGAAATAATAATAAAAAACACTTCAAAGCAAGTGAACATGTATTGAAGAAACTTAGAAACCACAACAGGGATTAAATTTTTCAACAAGAAAAACTAATTTGGGCTACACACAGACAAGTCAATCTCATTTTATTAATAATCAAAACGAGTGCAAAAATCATTCACATGTAGTGAAAAATAACAACAGCAAAAACAAGGTGGCACTTGAATTAATTACAGAAGGAAAGTAAAAAATAAGATGTTGAAAATTAGAGACAAGATCTAGGAGAAAAATCATGAAATTTATAGATTTTGGATTGAGATCATGAAGAGGAAGCGAAACTAAGAAGATGATGAAAATTTATCTATTTGTGTGCCAGATCAGAGTCAGAGTCTTTAGATATTTATCGACGGTTTTCAACGGGAAATCCCTATTTCTTTTGGTATGGATTCATCTCCCTGATTATGTAAAAATCAATGCAATGCTTTGCTTTCCGATGATAAAGGGTAGAAGGAAACTCTAGGGAAGGTGAGCGTGAAGAGAGTCTGAAGAAAAAGTAAGCAAAACAAGACGCGATCGGGGACGAAGGATGAAAGAGCCCTCACTTTTTTTGGCAAAGTAATTGATTTCTTTTTTTTTTCGATATTTTATTGAGTTACTCCACGTGACCGGATATTTCGGCCGGTTGCAAATCTTAATTTCTCAATTGCATTAAGTTATTAGATTGATCTCACAATCCAAAAATAGGGCGCATTGAGTGTGTCCGTTGAATATTAGCTACTGCCCTTATTTTGACTATCAGCCAAACAAAGTTTCTAAATAAATTATTAGCTTAATATATATATATATATATATATATATATATATAACTTATATAACCAAACTCATCCTAAACATCAAAATTATTCGATAGATGAATCCATTTTATTTATTAAATATTCTCTAATTTTATTTTCATTTTTAGCAATCACTATATCAAAATCATACATCTCGATTTTAAACTCTTTCTCTGATTAATTTTTAACGGAGTAGTCTTTTGAAATTTTATTAATTTTTCCTTAGCTTGCTTTACAATATCGATTAATTAATTAATACTCGTACTTTACATTCGCAATTGAACTCTCTATCTCGTGAACATTGCATTTTAATTGTCAAAAATATTTGCCTTCCGATTAAGAAAGAAAAAACGAGAGAAGAGGTATATTGGCTTTTATATTAAATATCATTCTTTTCATATTTCCAATTGTCGGCGAGTCACATCCGACTTCATCACCAGGGAAGTCACATCCGATTTATCACGAGTCAAAAGGACGAGGCGCACACGCGCTGGAGTTTCCCGTGACTTCTTCTTGAAGGGAAAAGAAATCCGGACAGGTGATGAATCTGTTGATGCTAAACAAGGTCCTAACCTCCAAGGGATTTTATAATAGTTTGGCCTTTGAGTTAAATATAAACAGAAAAAAAAAAAACCCAAAACTTAAATTACTTCTGTTTTACCTAATAACTTCTCTTTTGTGTACATATTAAAAATTAACAGATGACATCTCATGGAGAACAAATCACTATGAATATGATTACCATATTTTTTTCAAGCATCTGCTCGACAAAAATTGGAATGGTATAGAAAAGTTCATAAGCAGTCGGCCCAGCTGGGGCTTGACGGTAATTAAGTTATTAAAGCAGGAGACCTTTCTCCACATAGTCACTCGAAATTTAGATGTCCCGGATTGGCTTATGGTGAGACTTACATCAAAGATCAAACCAGAATCACTAGAAAAATTGACAGAAGAATCTGGCCGGTCCCCTTTGTTCTGGGCTGCTATGTATGGCAATAAAACGGCTGCAGAAGCTGTTGAACAGAAACTTCTAGCAGAAGTTTGTCACAGAGAATAACTAACAAAACTGATTTCATTAATTGATAAGCTTTTTACATCTGTTTCTTTATATACACACTTAGCTTCGTTGTAGAGACTATCAGCTCATATAAGCTCACGTGCCTAGTTAATGAAAAACATGAAAAACGTGAGTTCTTTGTATTTGCTTAGCTTGCAAGATACACATGCCTAAGGCATCTGTTCTCTGTTTTTCTTTTGTTTCAACACCTCCCTTCAAGTTTGACTGTATCCTTCTTGATCAGCAAACTTGTTTGAAGACAGAATTCCCAGCTTATCTCTGAAGAGTTCGAACTTGATACCAGCTAGAGGTTTAGTCATTATGTCTGCAACTTGTTGCTCAGTAGAGATATGTTTAACACTGATTTGTTTTGACAAAACCTTCTCTCTAATAAAATGAACATCAACCTCTATATGCTTGGTGCGAGCATGGAAAACAGGATTGGCAGACAAAGATTCTGCTCCTTTATTGTCACACCACAAGACTGGTACTTCAGCTAGTTTCAAATTCAGTTCTTTCATCAAGCTTTGCAGCCAAATAATTTCTGTAGCAGCCTGTGACAATGCCCTGTATTCTGACTCAGTTGATGATCTTGCAACTGTTTTCTGCTTTTTGGATGACCAGAATATTAAATTGCTTCCAAAATACACACAACATCCGGAAGTTGATCTTCTGTCATCAACTGAGCTAGCCCAATCTGCATCACTAAAACCAGTCAAAACCAGTGATGTCATAGGCTTAAACAATAATTCATGATTCAAGGTTCCTTTAACATATCTCAGCAATCGTTTACAGGCTTGCCACTGCAGCTTGGTTGGAGCTTGTAAAAATTGACTAAGCTTATTGACAGCATAGGCAATATCTGGCGGAGACATAGCAAGATATTGTAAAGATCCAATTATGCTTCTGTAAACTGTAGGTTGTTCAAACACCTCACTGTCTTCAGTAGATAACTTTTGATTTGCTGTCATTGGTGTTGGACTTGCATTGGCTTCCAGCATATGGTACTTCTTTAACAAGTCAGTAGCATACTTCCTTTGTGTTAACAACAAGGCACCTTGGCATCTCTGTACTTCAAAGCCAAGAAAATAGCTAACTGTTCCCAGTGTCTTCAGTGCAAAATTTTTGTTTAAATCACTGATGACTTTCTTCAATACTTGGTTGTTGTTTCCAGTGATTAAAATATCATCCACATAGACTAGCAGTAGTATTAGAGTGGTTTCATGTTTGTAAATGAATAAGCTAGTATCAGAGGAAGACATATCAAACCCCCACTGAAGCAAAGCTCCTTTTAATTTGTCAAACCAGGCTCTTGGAGCTTGCTTCAATCCATATAATGATTTGTGCAATTTACAATCAAATTGAGGATTGTCATGATCAATAAAACCAGCTGGCTGATACATGTAGACATCTTCTTGTAAATCTCCAT
>SNVD02011321.1:0-54041 GCA_013180625.2 Boswellia sacra | reverse complement strand
TAACCTGGTTAAGGGATCATTCTCTGCCACAAGATATGGATTTGTGAATTAACCATAGAATTGTCATTCAATTACACCATTGAAATTATCAACCGTAGATAACACCAAGCTCTGTTACCCCAATCTTTCCTTACTTTGTTGTTAAATAAAACAAGCTCTTTATTTAATCTCTATCCATTAAACACCCTAGAACAAGCTCTCTAAGTTTAATTCAATGGAAGCATTACGATGAGAAAGATAGGTTGATCTAAGCAATAATCACACAAGTTCGGATTATTTAACCTAGGTTGTATTTTCCAATTGCAATCTCTGATCACAATTTTTGCTACTAATGATTAGAAATTCAAGACAATTACGGATCAAGATTTCTAGTCTAGCAATAGACAATATCCAGATTATATTCAGTTGGCCACCCAAATACACTCCAGCAAGCAATCATAAGCATTAGACATGGGAAAATACAAGCAACTTCAATTAGAGAATTGGATAACAACTTCTTGCACAATCAACTTACAAAAACCATATCAGGGGCTTTGAAATCACCCTCAACCAATTCAGATTTAGTTACACATGTTTAAGAACGTGGTAAATACAATACAACATGGAGACATTCCAGAAAATGAAAGGGAAAGGGAAAAACTTAGCAAATTTGATGTAATTCTCTTTGGATTGTAGTTCTTCCTCTTTCCAAGCTTCCTTTCTCCTTCAAGAACTCCAAGAGATGAAAGAATTCCAGAGCTGCAGCCTCCACCACGTTCTCCCCTCTTCAAGTTATGAAAATAAAACCCTAAAATGTGTTTAAATACTCTGCTACAGTAACCTGCTACAGTGTCCCGTATTATACATGCTACAGTGATTTGTGGAATTACATTTCTATACTTCTCACACTGTTTTGATTACAACTTTTGGTACACTGAATGGATTTATAAACCGTAAATTTCTCCAGAAAATAGACTTCGAGAGCTTTCCAACGGTATATAATATGTCATCGGGTTCATTGTATATCAATACAATTAAATCCGAGAAGATCACTGACTAGCAGAGGTGAAAATGAAGGGTTTTACTCTATTTTTGTGCAACTTGCTCCAAAACTCCTACAAACATCAAAACCACACAAAAACATAAAAATACCAAGGAATATAGCAAAGAAACATGGACGAATTGATATGAAAATGATATATAAATAGACACTTATCACTTCATATGGATCTTATGGGTTCAATGCAAATGAGAGCATTGCCAAAAACATATATGTTCTTGTGTATGTTGATGACTACACGAGATTCACTTGTGTTTACTTTGTTAGAGAAAAATCTGATTTTTTTTTATGTTTTTATGAATCACTGTGTTAGAATGGAGACTAAACAAAATAAAGACATTTGCAGGACTGTTAGAATTTGAAGTGGTCATCATAAGAAGTTTGAGAATATGCAGATTTTTGCAAGTATCATGGCATAGCACATGAGTTTTCTACTCATAGGATGCTTGAACAAAGTGGTGTTGTAGAAAAAAAGAATAGAACTCTACAAGAAATGGCAACAGTAATGTTAAATAGCAAAAAGCTCATTAAGAGACTTTGGGCCGAAACTATATGCATAACTTGTTTTTTTTTCAAGTAGAGTTTTTCTTAGACTTGGATCTAATCAAACACCTTATAAACTTTTGAAAGGCAGAAAACCAATTATAATATTTTCATGTTCTTGGCTACATGTGTTACATCCTTAGGGATGGGGATTTGTTAGGAAAATTTTATGCAAAAAGTGATGAATGAGTGTTCATTGGATAGTCATTAAACAACAAGGCTTATCGCGTTTATAGTTTGAGGACTAATATAATTATGGAATCCACATATGTAGTTTTGATTATCTTGATGATGATTTTAATTTCCTAGAAGAAACCATAACCAGATTCTAAAAAATGTAAAGAACATAGCTATTACAACATAGACAACAAAGTTGTTACGATAAAAGACATAGAAGCTATCAACTCAAACAAGATTAAATAGTCTGATGGCACAAATTTGGACAAAACTAAAATCAGAGACGAATCAACTTGAAAGGATAAATTCACCATCCTGGATTTAGAAGACACATGCAACCTTATCTATTATTGGAAGTTCAGATGACATAACAAAGACTAGGAGTAAGGTATGTAACAAGGTAAAATTGCTTGTAATGTCTTTTTGATTGAAACCAAAAACAGAAATGAAGCTTTAAAAAAAGATATTTGGATTCAAGCTTTGCAATATGAATTCAATCAGTTTAAAAGAAATGGCGTTCGGATGTTAGTTCCTAGCTAGACGTAAATATGCAAATATAATTCAAACTAAACAGACCTTTATAAAAAAAACTAATATAGTGGTCAAGTAAATAAGCCTAGGCTATCTAGACAACGTTACACTTAAATAGAAGGAATTGATATTGATTAGACTTTTGCACATGTAGCTATGCCAGAATCAATTAGGTTATTACTTGCCATCGTATGTTTGCTTAACTTTAAGCTTTTTCAAATGGATGTCCAGGCAACCTTCTTGAATGGCTTTCTAAATGAAGAATCCTATGTAAAGCAATCTAAGGGATTTGAAGAGCATCGTAAATATGTCTACAAATTGAAAGGGACATTATATGGGTTGAAACAAGCTCTATAGCTTGGGTATGAGAGGTTAACAAACTTCTTGATTCAAAGCCGATACACTAGAGGTAATAACGGCAAGACTTTGTCTATCGAACATGCTTCTAGTCACATCATTGTTGCTCAAAGATACGTGGATGATATTGTTTTTGGTTGTACTAATAAAAAAAAAAAAGCTAATGAGTTTGTTTAGTTAATGTAAAGTTAGTTCGAAATGAGCATGGTAGGTTAGTTCAACTTCTTTCTTGGAATTCAAGTGAAACAACTACATAATGAAATCCTTATTTCATGATTTAAGTATGCTAAAAAATTGGTTAAGAAGTTTGAACTTGAGAACTCTAAGCCACTATGAACCCCAATTAGCACTAACATCAAGTTGTCCAAAGATAATGTAGGTAAAAACATTGATTCAAGTCTTTATAAAGGCATGATTGGGACCTTACTTAATAGACAAGAAGTAGACCAGATATTTGTTTTTGTGTTGGTTTATGCGCGAGGTATCGATCATGTACAAAAGAGTTACACCTGACAACACTGAAAAGAATCATCATGTAAATAGGAACAAAGCATGTGTTGGGAAGCCAATTCCATAAAAAAGAAAAACACTTCTTCTTCAAAGATATATTGTTAGAATTTCTTCTTAATGAATTAATTTGACTTTTTTTAATACTTTATATAATGAAGAAAAGAGATTAAGGATATTTTAATCTTTTAACATTTGGTAATTAGCCTTCATATACATCTTATGGCAAAGAAATTATAGTGACGACGGTTTACGAAGGCAAGTCCTAGGGGTCTTAAAGTAATGATTAATAACAATGCTTATCATTTATTAATTAAATAATATTATACGTTCCAAAATTTATCCTACAATTATGCATCCCAAATGACTTGACATGAATGTAAAACTTCCACATCATTCATTATATCATTAACCCCAAATGCTTGTCAATCATTAATTAAATACGTACATTTTTTAGATAGTATTTGGGAAGTGTATCATTATTTTTTAGTAATTTCTAAAATTGATTTTAGTTATGACAAATTACATATATTATTACAAAGGCCAAGTCCTAAGGGTTTCAAAGTGATAGTTAATAACAATGCTTATCATTTATTAATTAAGTAATATTATATATTCCAAAGTTTATTCCAAAACTATATTTCCCAAATGACTTGATATGAATGTAAAACTCTCGTATCATTTATTATATCATTACCTCATCTGCTCGTTAATTATTAATTGAATGCGTACACTTTTTGTGATGGAATTTGGGAAGTGCATCATTATCTTTTAGTAATTTCAAAAATTGTTTTTAGCTTTAACAAACTACATATATTATTACCATATTTTCAATGAAACTTTTCAACCCAAGAGGATTTTGTTCATATAATAGACCAACATATAAGCATAATTTTTACTTCACAACAGAACTCTAATCTCTGGCCTATAACAAAATCAAGAGAAAAAATACAAATTTAGATTAATAATCTATAAATAATGTGACACTTATAAAGTTTATATAGAAAATTGATATGACACTACTTATCTAGTGTCGCATTACTTATAAATTTTATTATATTGATTTTCTTATATTCATATTTCTATTTACTTAATATACGTCAACTTTGTAAGTATAATATTATTGATAATATATTTTTATTAAGCAATGAAACCTGGCTACATTCCTTACTGAAATTGTACTATTGTAATCAATAACGAGGTACTTCATGCTAATTGGAAATTACCAAGCTCACTATCATATTTCATTTTTAAAATTTATATATAATAATTTTATTACACACTTTCTATTTTTATATCAAAATATCATATTTATTTCGTCTATCAAAATTTAAAATTCACAATTCAAATTTAATATGTAATATCAAAATTAAATATATATGATGTACAATAATTTTTTTAATGGTCCAAGATATTAAATTATGTCTGATGTAGCACTCTAACGGTAATTCAAACCTAATTCGATCTAGTTAAGTCAATATCACAAATCCATTCGGTGGTTCGTCTTTTATGGCAAATTTAATACTACGAAACCACACGTATTTATTTAATGGGATCCACTGGGGCTTGAAATTAATGGTTTTCATCTCAACGGTGTCTGGCCTCCATGCTTCTTTCTTCTACTTAGAATGCAAAATATAACATACGTCATCTATACTTACGTTGGCATCTTGACGAAGAGCTTTCATGTCAATAACTTAATGCTTCTTAAGCTACAGTTCCAGCTGCATTGGTCCACCTGCTGGACTGTAGTCTAACTCAATTAAGTGACAAAAATCTATACTTACGTTGGCATGCATTATTGAAGACTTTCGTCGCAATTAACCTTTCTTGTCAATAATTTAATGGTACATATTAATTAGGTTACAAAAAGCTACACTTACGTTGGCATCTTATTGAAGACCTTTCCTGCCAACAAGCCTTTCATGTCAATAACTTAATGCTACATGTAACTACGCTACAAAATAATTTTAATCAACTACATAAATGCAGGAAAGATGAAAATAAAAAATAAGAGTATATAGTCACACATGATAAAGAAGCATGGTTTATATTAAAACCTATCCTTCTTGAGGTTTGTCTTAATATCAAGCGAAAAGAGAATCTTATGTTTATATCCATACAGTCATTGAAGTTTCATTTGTTTATTATTTAGGTCCAAATAACCATCCCGGTTTGGTTTTGTACGAACAAATGAGGGTAATTTGTAAAATAACGAGCACATTATTTTCAACTTAAAATATAATGTCTTAAAAAGACAATGTGTCAATTTTCGGTAATGATAATACTCTTCTAGAAAAATTGAGCTCTGAACGTCATTCCTTTGCCTCGAACTCTACCATCACTGAAACATTAGAATAAACACATGGCATATGATTTATACTTTAATCTTGTCACTAAAAAATAACTAATGTAATCATGACATCTTAGGTGATAACATGAATATAAATCTAACCTCGAAACTAAATGTGGGGAGACAAATCTGATAAGCTCATGCATGACATGCATGAGTTTTAGAATTCTGATGAGCTCATGCATGGCTTCTAGATCCCTCCCATGTGAATGAATTGATAGTCAAATTAGTTAGGCATCTCCCATATTAAAAGTCAAAGGTAGGTGGCCAAATTTATTCGAAATTGTATGCAGAATTTTTCCTATAAATATGGGACGAATTCTGCCTTGATTAATGCATTAGAGAAACTCCAGAGAGAGTTTAGGAATTAGAACCAGAGAGTTCTGAGAGAGTGAGAGAGTCAGGTGAGCTCCAGGAAATTATTTAGGGGAGTTTTTGTGTAATTCTTGTATATTGATTTTTCTCTGTTAATACAAGTAAGTTTTCTCCCAAATTCTGTTCTGAGTTTGCATCGCATCCCCAACAAGTGGTATCAGAGCCTCGTTGAGCTCCTGGAACGTCAGAACAGAGAAAAAAAATTCAAAGAAAATTTGTCCCCTGTTCCTGGAAAATTTTGATTTTTCGGAAAGTGTTCGAATTTCAAATTTGAAGTGTCCAGTGTGTTCGTGAGATCGAGGTGAGCATTCTGCAATTTTCCGGCGACCGATCCGACCACCAGAGAAGCCACACGCGTAGCCTGCCGGCACTGCGAGTGGGCTTCACTCGCCCCACGCGCCGCACGCGCGTCTCAAGGAAGAAGACGACCACATCATCGACACGTCATCCGCCACATCAGCGAACTCTTGCCACGCCAGCATAGCCATGTCAGCACAGCCACGTCAGCAAGGCCACGTCATCGCCACGTCATAGCCACGTCATCACAGTGGACCCCATCTGCCACGACAGCAAATCGTCGAGAAATTTCATTTTGGCCCCTATATTTTAGGGTAATTACTTCTGACCCCCTGAGTTTCTGAAATTTACATTTCAGTCCTTAGGAAATATCAGTTTGGTCCCTGTAGTTCTGATGAATGACATTATGCCCCCCTTAGTTTCTGAAATTTCAGTTTAGCCCTTAAGAAATTTCAGTTTAGTCCTTAAGGTTTCCAATCTTAGTATTTATTGCATAAAAATGAATTTTTGAGCCTCGGAAGAGGCTATTCCACCATTTTTGACCGTTCCATACGTAACGGTGGGCTCAAATTTTTAAAATTCAATTTCCATTTCAGTGAATTAATTATTCTAAAATGGAAGAATCATCCGGAGCTATGATAAAATTGACTGCTACCAATTACACACTATGGAGGCCCAGGATGGAGGATCTCCTTAGTTGTAAGGATCTATATGACCCTATAGAATTTCAAGGGCAGAGACCTGAGACAGAAAAAGAGGCAGAGTGGAAGAAAATTAACAGAAAATGCATCGGTCATATCAGACAATGGATCAACCACAGTGTCTTCCACCATGTAGCCAAGGAAACAGATGCATATTCTCTATGGACAAAATTAGAGAGTATGTATCAAGCCAAGTCAGCACGAAACAAAGTCATCTTGATGAGATGGCTTGTAAACTTGAAGTTGCGGAGCGGAACTCCCATAGCAGAACATACAAGTGAGTTCCAGAACTTGGTGAATCAGTTGACAGCAGTCGAGTTACAGCTTGGAGACGAAGAACAAGCACTTCTACTTCTCAGTTCCCTTTCAGATTCATGGGAGACGTTAGTGGTCTCCATCAGTAATTCAGCACCTAGAGGCAAACTTACCTTATCAATGGTTAAGGATGCCTTGATGAACGAGGAGGCGAGAAGAAAAGATGCAGGCGCCAGTCAAGATGAAGCCTACATCATGGAGAATCGAGGAAGACAGTCTCGAGGTGAAGACTGGAGAAGAGGTAGAAGCAAAAGCAGAGGTAGATCAACAAAAAGAAGGGGCAGATCAACAGATGGGCGGAGACCCACCTACAAATGCTATCACTGTGGCAAAAAGGGTCACATGAAGAGAAATTGTCGCAGTCTTCAGAAGTAGAACCAGGAGAGTTCACAAGCACAAAATAGCGAAGAGCCACGAGTTACAGTCGTAGAAGATGTGACCATTTGTGCAGAAGAGACGTGCTTCCACATAGTGGACCAAGGAGTAGAATGGGTAATTGACACAGCAGCTTCCTGCCACGTCACTCCTTGTAGAGAGATCTTCATCACGTACAAAGCAGGAGACTTTGGGATAGTGAAGATGGGTAACAACAGCACCGCCAAAATCATGAGAATTGGTGATATTCAATTCCAAACGAACGTCGGATGCAAAATAACTTTGAAGGACGTTCGTCATGTACCAGATCTTTGACTCAACTTGCTCTCGGTAAAAGCCTTTGATCAGCAAGGCTATAAGAGCTGCTTCACTAATGGTACATGGAAGATGTTGAAAGGGGTCATGGTGGTTGCTCGAGGTAAATTATGTGATAATCTTTACAGGACTCATGTAAAGATAAATGGAGAGAGCCTTCATGTAGCAGAGCACATGGTACCTTTAGATTTGTGGCATAAAAGACTCGGTCACATGGGTGAGAAGGGTTTATCAACCCTTCAGAAAAAGAAGCTGATCATTGTTTCCAATGATGCAGCGTCTCATCCTTGTGACTATTGTTTGTACGGGAAACAACGGAGGGTGTCATTCAGCTCCTCATCAGTGAAGAAATAAAAGTTGTTGGAGCTCGTACACAGTGATGTATGCGGACCTCTCGAAGTGGAAAGTTTAGGCGGTAAAAGGTATTTCTTGACCTTCATTGATGATGCATCTCGAAAAGTGTGGGTGTATTTCCTCAAGACGAAGGATGAAGTTCTGGAGAAGTTCAAGGAGTTTCACGCCATGGTGGAATGTGAAACGGGTAAGAAATTAAAATGCCTCCGGTCAGATAACGGAGGCGAGTATACCTCCAGAGAGTTCAATGCTTACTGTCAGAGATATGGCATTCGACATGAAAGAACAGTCCCACGCACACCACAGCACAATGGAGTGGCCGAGAGGATGAATCGAACCATCATGGAACGAGTCAGAAGCATGCTCAGATTGGCTAAGTTACCCAAGCCATTCTGGGGGGAGGCAGTTCGCACCGCCTGTTACTTAATCAACAGAGCACCATCGGCGCCACTGAACTTCGAGATTCCAGAAAAGGTATGGTTAAATAAAAAGCCCTCCTACAATTATTTAAAAGTGTTTGGTTGTTTAGCCTTCATACATGTATCCAAGGAGCTCAGACAGAAGCTCGATGCAAGAACTGTTCCATGTATCTTCATCGGTTATGGAGATGAAGAATTCGGATACAGATTATGGGATCCCAAAGAAAAGAAAGTCATCCGGAGTAAAGATGTCGTATTTCATGAAGACCAAACATATGAAGACGCTGAAAAGACAACAATATCTAAAAATCCCACTAGCAGTGCTCCAGATATTGTTGTAGATTCAACACCAAATGCCACAAGAAATGATGAAGTACCAGATGAAGTTCCAGAAGCAGATCAGGAGGAAGAAAATGAAGAGATTGCTGAGCCGGGGGAGCCACAATCACCTATAGAAGCTGCTGCACCTCCTGAAAATGAAGAACCTCAGCTACGACGATCTGAGCGAGGTCAGATTCCGTCGAGGAGATATCCGGAATCAGAGTATACACTGCTTACTAATGAGGGGGAGCCAGAAAGCTTTCGTGAAGCTTTATCTCATCCAGACAAGGAACGATGGCTGCATGCAATGCGAGATGAGATGAATTCTCTAGAGAAGAACAAAACTTATGAACTGGTCGAGCTCCCAGATGGAAAGAAAGCACTGAAGGACAAGTGGGTATTCAAGCTCAAGAAAGATGGAACAGGAAAGGTGATGAAGCACAAAGCCCGATTGGTGGTAAAAGGATTCCTTCAGAAGAAAGGAATTGACTTTGATGAAATCTTTTCACCTGTGGTAAAAATGTCCTCAATCCGCGTCATCCTCGGATTGACTGCAAGTCTAGATTTGGAGCTTGAACAGATGGATGTGAAAACAGCATTTCTTCATGGAGACTTGCATGAAGAAATCTACATGGAGCTGCCAGAAGGATTCGAGGTTCAAGAAAAAGAACACCTTGTGTGCAAGCTCAAAAAGAGCTTGTATGGCCTCAAACAAGCACCAAGGCAATGGTACAAGAAGTTTGACTCTTTCATGGTAAGTCATGGGTACAAAAGAACTATTGCAGACCAGTGTGTCTACTTCCAAAAACTTCTGGATGGAGACTTTGTTGCACTCATGTTATATGTGGATGACATATTGATCGTCAGGAAAGATGCAACAAGAATAAAGTAGCTGAAGAAGGAACTTTCAAAAACCTTCGATATGAAGGACTTGAAACCTGCTTAGCAAATCTTGGGGATGCACATTCATCGAGACAGAAAACAGAAGAAATTATGGTTGTCTCAGGAGAAATATGTTAAACGGGTGATTCAAAGGTTCAACATGGATGGTGCTAAGTCAGTTAGTGTACCACTAGCTAATCACTTCAAGCTGAGTAAGAGATCATGTCCCTCATCCAAGAAAGAGATAGAGGACATGGCGTCGGTGCCCTATTCTTCTACTGTAGGAAGTTTGATGTATGCCATGGTGTGTACAAGGCCAGATATTGCTCATGCTGTAGGAGTCGTGAGCAGATTTCTTTCCAACCCAGGGAAAGAACATTGGGAGGCAGTCAAGTGGATTCTCAGATACCTAAAAGGTACCTCGAAGATATGCTTGTGTTACAGGGGAGTTGATCCAATCTTGGAAGGCTATACAGATTCAGATATGGCCGGAGATCCTAACAGTAGGAAATCTACATCAGGTTTTGTTTACACTTTTGCAGGGGGAGCTGTGTCATGGCAGTCAAAACTACAGAAGTGTGTTGCGCTATCCACGACAGAGGCAGAATACATTGCCGCAGCGGAAGCTGAAAAAGAAATGTTGTGGTTGAAGCGGTTTCTCCAAGAACTTGGGATTGAGCAAAAAGAGTACAAAGTACACTGTGATAGTCAAAGTGCTCTGGATTTGAGCAAGAATTCAGTGTACCATTCTGGAACAAAGCATATCGACATTCGCTATCATTGGATACGAGATGTGATGGACAAGCAACTGTTGAAACTAGTGAAGATCCATACTAAAGAGAATCCAGCCAACATGTTAACAAAGGTAGTCACCAGAGACAAGCTAGAACTATGCAGAGATATAGTTGGATTAGAAGCTGTCTAATTACTTTTGTTGTTACTCCCTTTCACATGGGATGGAGGGGGAGAATTGATGAGCTCATGCATAACATGCATGAGTTCTAGAATTCTGATGAGCTCATGCATGACATGCATGGCTTCTAGATCCCTCCCATGTGAATGAATTGATAGTCAAATTAGTTAGGCACCTCCCATATTGAAAGTCAAAGGTAGGTGGCCAAATTTGTTTGAAATTGTATGCAGAATTTTTCCTATAAATATGGGACGAATTCTGCCTTGATTAATGCATCAGAGAAACTCCAGAGAGAGTTCAGGAATTAGAACCAAAGAGTTCTGAGAGAGTGAGAGAGCCAGGTGAGCTCCAGGAAATTATTTAGAGGAGTTTTTGTGTAATTCTTGTATATTGATTTTTCTCTATTAATACAAGTCAGTTTTCTCCCAAATTCTGTTCTGAGTTTGCATCGCATCCCCAACAAAATCAAGATCACAACTGCGACAACTTGCCTTCTACACAATCGAAATACTATGATTTGATCTCTTACCATTAAGAAAACCTATTAACATTTGTGTAACCACCATAGTAATCACAACACAATAACTATGGCAAATTTTGATTTATAACCATAGACAAGAAATTAAATACAAATTAATAGCTTACTGTTACAAAGAAATGTTAATTCTCTTCTCCCTTATAAAGCAATGATTTCCATACCCTAGTATCTTAAAAAGTGAAGGATATGGTAGCATGTTCCCGATAAGGCGAGGAGAAAGTTGTCAAGTTGACTTCATAAGGGTAATGATCATGTCGTGCTTAGCTTTGGAAGTGGCGAAACCTATTCATATTTATTTTCCTAAGATTTGTGAGCGAACCCTTGTCCTTGAGTTTTGCAAAAACCTGTCCCAATGGATCATTGAGGAGAGACAAGATGGGATGATCTTCTAAAGCATGGTCATGGTGCTTTGGAAAGGTTGGGTGAATGACCTTTGCAGCAAGAGTCGATCTAACTTTGGCACAACCCTCCGAGAGGATGAGTCAACACCCAATTGCCTACTCTTTTCTCAGCGAACCCTTTTTCAATCTTCTCTGAGGCAGGGATGGCAGAAGTATCGGTACTATCTTGGCCTCAAGTGGTTGTACTCAGGTTTTATGCGGCCTAAAAGTTATCACGAAATCGGGCCCGGCACTATTAAGTAGACCAGGGACCCAAGTCCAAGCTAAGCTCAGGTTTTCTAAAAAAAATATGTATTAAAATATTTATTTAATTATATATTATCTAAATTTCGTATATTTGTTCATATTATATGATTAATACATTTCTTAGTAAATTTTCAAATTTTACATTTTAATAATTCGAAATTATATTAATTCACTTACAAATCATAAATGTATACTAAATTGAAATCATGCATTGCATGTAATATTACAAATTACATTAAATATTGTTAGAAATTATAATTATTAATTTGTATATTGTCTAAAATTGGAATGCTATAAAAAAATGTGGAACAAAAGAGCAACTAAAGGGCCTAGTAAGTTAGTTTTGTGCTTAAGTTAGGGGTTTTAAGTCTTAGGTTCAAATCTCTTTGGCAAAACTTATAAGGAAAAGTATAATACACTCGGGGTCATGCAGTCGTAGCCCAAGCCCCCTAACGTGATTGGAGGGAACAAGTACCCTAGATATATATTAGAAAAAAACCTAACATAAGTAAAACTCCTTTAAATTTTTTCCTTTAAATAGTTTTAGTATTGTTGGATGTAAAACTGAAACAACCAATGAGATTAATTTTTTAAGCGACATCATCAAGGGATGTAATCTTTCTAATACTTTAATTGGAATAAATGTGTCTTTTATCCTATATGGCAGCATGACTCTTAGGATAATGGATCCTTCATTGGTCTAGTTGACGAAGACTTCGTCAATGCTCATATTATTGAAAATTTCTGGTTGACCAGATAATCATATATAAACACCTTACTTGGTTGACAAAGGACATGACTCTCAATTCTACCACCAACGATATTGCATGACACAAGTTCCTAAATTAGAGCCGTCAACTTCAAAAAAAGTTAATAAGATATGCTTTGCTTGAGTTTAATGATTATCTCCTAAGTTTCATAAAAATATCAATAAAATGTTTAAGGCACAAGACTCTATAAAAGCTTCTTTCCATGTGTCTCTAGAAGCTTTTTTCTATGTATCTCTTGAATGAGATTCTTATCCTCTAGGTGTCTCCATGGCTCCAAGTGTCAACACCAGCTCTTTTGCATGTAGCATGGTGTCATCTAAGCCCTATGCATCCCATCACCTAGAAGGAAACTCTCTTATAAATATAACCATTGGCTATGAATCAAGGTTTGAATACTCTCTCTCTCTCTATCTCATCTCTCTCTATCTTATCTCTCCCTAGTCGACCAGATATTTCACTCCATATTTAATTTCTAACTTGAGTATAAGAGGAATATCATCGATAATACCACTGATGCCTCTAACCCCTTGTTTTCTCTTTATAAGCAGACCGTTTAGACCACTAAAACCTCGGTTGACCAAAATACAATAGCTATTTTGATAAACATGTGACCTAAAATTCCCTACTTTCCCCTCTTGCTCCATATATTCCACCATTGTCTTCTGGCATAGTCAGATCTTCCATAATAAATATAAATTTTACTGGTAAGTTGGAGGCGTACCGATTTTCAACATCAATAGTTACGCCATTTGTGAGAATTCTGAGAAAAATAGCTATATATATCGCCATGAACAACCCATCAGAAAGGAATGACCTTATTGAGGATCTCTGTAGTGACCAAGGGGGCTCAAGATCGATGAAGGGAAAAAAGGCCACGACAACAAGACGCAGTGGCTATTCAAGAACAACTGAGGCTTATGAACCAACAAAGTGTTCAAATACCAAATCCAAGCTCTTGTTGCACAAGTGAATGATGCTCTATGTCATGATGGTGATGGGGTCTTGGTAAATGATCAAGGTGTGTCTGGTCAACCACATGGTGTGTTGGTGGGTAGAATAGGTGCAAATAAGCACCGTGGCCCTGGAAAGAATAGACCATATGATTCTAGTCAACACAACAGTAACCATCAGAAAATCGATCTCATCCTAATCATAGTCGCTCTGGTAGTTCAAAAATAAGAATTAGGGATAATTTGGATAATGAAGACCATAGGCATTCCTTCGATTCACGTTGTAAAAGTAAAAGGCGACATGAGAAACAAAAAGTGGATAAAACCCAAAAAGTGAAGAGTTGCATGCCTTAAAAGATGCACATATAGAAAGAAATTCGACGAAAGACGTCAAGGGGAAGTAGAATCTCCTTTTACTCATGCAGTTGCAACCTCCGTACTACCAAGGAAATTCTCCATGACCCAAATGGATATGTATAATGGGTTGGTCGACCCGGTAAAGCATGTGAAGTTATTTAGGGAGAACATGACACTTCAACACATGTTTGAGAATGCTATCTGTGGAGTCTTTTCTCTCACATTGACTGGACCAACCCGAGCATGGTATAGATCTTTAAATCCAGGGTCTATAGGTTCATTTTCCCAACTCTTAAAAGAGTTCATTTCTCATTTCATTGGTGTTAGAGCACCTAGAAAATCTAAGTTTCACACTCATCAACTTTAAAACAAGAACAAAATGAAAGCTTGATGAGTTATGTCCAAAGATACCATACAAAGGTGATGAAACTTGGTGCTTTTAATGATCTTATGGCCTTAGATGGTATTATCAGTTAGATTAGGTCCACTAGGCTATGGCAGGCAATACGAGATAATATGCCAACTTCATATGCTATGATGTACAAGAAGGGTCGGACATATGCCCAACCTTAAGAGGAATTTAAGGTCTTAAAAACCAGTCAACGAGGTGAGGGTAGTTGTTTTGGAAAATAGACAAAAAATAGAACCGGCAATTAGAGACCTTCAATAATTGGTCATCGTAGTCGACTAAGAGAAACATTAATTATTGCCAGGGCAAGTAAAATGGTAGAGGTCCAATATCTTCAGTATACTCTATTGAATGCCACTCGTGGTGAGATTTTTTATGCTATCTAAGACAAGAATTTGTTGACTCATCCAAGCCTTTGAAATCTAATCGTGGAAGATGCAACAAGAAAAAGTATTATGGTTGCATAATGATCATGGTGATACCACTTTTGAATTCTTTGAGCTAATGGAACAAATAGAGACTTTAGTCTGCAATAGATACTTGATAAAGTACGTTGCACAAAATGAAGTAACGAAAAGATCAGGAGAGGAAAGCATGAAAGATCGATAAAAAAAAAGGATAACTACTATTGATACAATTGTTGGGAGACTTGATATTGGAGGAAATTCAAATGGTGCCTTAAAGGTTCATACAGGAGAGGTGAGAAGGTGTGCGAAAGCTTCAAAGGTTGGTGTGTCAATGAAGGCAATGAAATAACCCCGTCTCTTCCATACTCTATTACTCTTCACCAAAGAAGATGCTAAAGGTATAGTTTTTCCTCATGATGATGCCTTGGTAGTAACAATTACAATTGCCAATCATGGTGTAAAACGAGTGCTGGCGGATACTAGGAGTTATGTAGGTATACTGTTCTTGGAAGCTTTCATTCGCATGGAATTGTTTGAAGACCAGCTCGAACCCAATGAAACCTCTTTGAAAGATTTTGTAGGAGATTGTGTGACCCCTATTGGTTCAATTCAGTTGCCGGTAACAGTAAGAGATGGTCTCCATAAGAGAACCACCATCATGAATTTTTTAGTGACAGATTTTCCTAGTGCATATAATGTTATTCTTGGTCAACTAGCTCTAATCAACTTTAAGGCGACAATCTCCATCTACTACTTGACAATGAAATTCCTATCGAAGAAGGGGTAGGAGTTACGCAATATGATCAAAAGTTGGCAAGAACGTGTTATGCCATTGCTATGAAAAAGTAAGTTGAGAAGACTCTCGCAATCTATAATCCAACTCCAAGACATGATGGTGGTTTACCAGTTGAGGAAGCTTTCTAAATTCATAGTCTAGATCTTGATGGTGGAGTTAAGTAACTTGAAGAGGTTGTATTATTCGATAATCTGGATCCTATAGATGATGAGTTTGAACAAAGAGGAGCTACAATTGAAGAATTGGAATCTATGTTGATTCACAAGAATGACTCAAGGAAGACAATCAAGGCTGGTTCTTTATTTTCACCAGACACCTATTTGGTTTAAAGAACTTGCTTAGAGAGTATTCGGTTGTGTTTGCTTAGACACATGCTAATTTGATTGGAATTAATCCACAAATTATAGTTCATAAATTACAAGTCAACCTAACTTATAAACATATTAGGCAAAAAAGAAGAGCATATGGCCAAGAAAAATACAATGCTATGAAAAAAGTGGTTGACAAGCTCCTAGAAGCTGGCTTTATTAAAGAGGTTTTCTACCCAAATTGGCTAGCAAATGTGGTAATGGTGAGGAAGTCAAATGATAACTAGAGGATATGTGTGGGCTTCAAGGATCTTAACAAGGCATGTTCGAAAGATAGTTTTCCTTTTTCGAGGATTGACCAGCTAGTTGACTCAATAGCAGGACATGAACTTTTAAGCTTTGTGGATGCTTTCTTCGAACATAACCAAAGCAACATGTATGGACCTAATAGGGAAAAAACCTCCTTCCTTACTGATCATAGGATACACTGCTATAATGTAATGCCATCTAGGTTGAAGAATGTTGGAGCTAGGTACTAGAGGTTGGTTACAAGATGTTTCATGAACTTCTAGGCCATACCATGGAAGTTTATGTCAATGATATGCTAACCAAGTCAATGAAAACAGATGATCATGTAGGTCATTAAAAGCAAACTTTCGAGATTTTGCAAAACTATGGTATGAAGTTGAATCCCACCAATTGTGCTGATGAGAAAATTTCTTGGTTTTATGGTCAACCAACAACAGATAGAGGTGATCAAATTAGCACTATTATGGAAATGAAGTCACCATGCAACATGAAGGAAGTCCAATGTTTAACATGCAGGATTTCAGTGTTGAATAGATTTATATCAAGAGCAACAGATAAATGCCAACCATTCTTTAAGGCCTTAGAAAGGGCAAAAGCATGGAGTGGACCGAAGGATAAAGGCAAGCATTTCTCCATCTAAAGCTTTGCTTGACTGGACCACCTCTTCTAACCAAACTAGTACAAGGGGAGACTCTGATGATATATTTGGTAGTCTCTCGATATGCCACCAACTCTGTCTTGGGCAAAGAGGAGGGAAAAGCTTAGCAACCCGTCTATTATACTAGTCATGCTATGTCCGATGCTAAGAATAGATATTTAACATTTGAAAAATTAGCGCTTGCACTTGTCATGTCAGCTAGAAAGCTTCGATCATACTTTCAAAAAGAGTCAGATCTTCGACAATAAATATAAATTTTACTGGTGAGCTAGAGGTCGACTGATTTTCGACATCAACAAGTATTGTTTGGTTTCTACATAGGAAGAGCTTACAATTGATTAAACAGGATGCTCTTTACATCTATGAGAGGCTTATCATTTAGGAAGAGTTTACAAGTGATTAAATAAGATGATCTTTACGTCTATGGCAACATTGAAGCTTTTCTAATAAACTCTTTTTGAGTTTATTTCAAGTGATTATGGAATGCTAAATATACACTTATGTTGTCTTAAATTTTTTACCACATTCTTCCTTTATAACAAAATTCTTTTATAATTTAACAATAAAACAATACTTTTATATTCATCTAGTCAAATAATCAATAACTTTTCAATAAATCTCTAGTTTTGTAAGCTCTACTTTGATAACATTTATTTCTACAAGTTCACTTGATTGATAAGTAGGAAACAGGCAAAGTTTTAATCTAATTCCAAGGAAACCAAGGGAAATTTACCCGGTTTATATTTATAAAGGTAATGTTATAAAATTTTTTTATACAAACTCTTTTGTAAATTGATATTGCATTACTTATTTATTTAAATATCATCACTCTTCACTAAATGATCTAACTTTTTGTTTATTCACTCTTTTATCATCTTTTGACACGTGGGTATACAAAGTTTGTAGGTTTAAGACTGCTTTCTTTACAAAGGAAGGGTTTGTGACAACCTAAAAGTTGAAGTACAATTTAAAGTAAAGCAAAGCAACGTATTAGAGGTGTATTTAGCTTTTGCAGGAAAAGATACATTACAATTCCTGTACCGGTACAACGATTATGCTAAACGTGTAAAAATCGTAAACAAATGTATTAAAGTCATAAATGAGTGAATAAAAGTTGTAAACAAAATTTTTATTCACTCATTTATGACTTTTATACATTTAACATAATTTTTATACTGATACAGCAACTGTACTATAACGAGACTCAGCTTTTATCCTTTTATTTATTACACAAACCTTGGCTAACTTTGAACTGCCACTCGCAGACTAAATATTTCGAAGGAGTTTCCTGTCATTCAGATATAGTGCTATGGGTCTTGAGAAGTTTCTATAAGATTTTTATTCTTTTATTCATTTGACCATACAAACTTAAAAAGAAGCACAACACCATCAAGCACTAGAGAGTTTTGATAGAAAACGCTTGTTTATTTGTATGGTAACATAAGTATTTTATGCAAGGAATAAAAATATAAAAAATAGTTTTGCTGATTAATACAGGTGAACCTTTCTGCTGCTAATTATCCGTGGTTGGCTGACAGATCACATTTCACAGTCTCGGCTGTTGAAGTACAAGTAGGTCATTTTGCCGGATGCCGTAGTTGTAGATATCAGTGAAAAACCACCATATTCCTCCACTGACTTTGTTAGGCATATTTTGGCAATGTAGTTGAATGTCTCATGCTCACGTACAAAAGGTTGGGCTGCATAATCCTCAATTGCCATCCACTGAATAAAAACAGGATAATCATGTCATTGTTAACTACTTGACTCGAGCTTAATTTATCATTTAAGGATCCCCTCAAAAAAAAAAAAAAAAATTTCCCCTCACAAACCAAACCAAGTCAAACCCAGATTCAAATATATATACCAAACATATGCATGATATGAGGATGCATATTTCTGTGTCTACAAGGAAGTACCTGAGCAGCTTCAATCTCAGAGGCTTGTTTCTGAATGTCGAAAGAGCATGGTCGTAACATGCAAACAAAGAATAAATCTGATTTCCTAAAGAAGGACCGGTGGCTTTGCCTGTATATATGGAATCAAATAATTAAAGAGACTAGTACATATTGAGATCCACAAAAAATACAAATAAATTTCACCAAATGCATATATAGAGGAGGATCAATTTAAGATTTAACAAGGAAATCCAATAACCTGAAGGCTAAAACTTCAATAAATTCGGCATCAACCTAGAGCAAAATAAATCAAATGGTTATAAGAATTATAGTATATATAATTAATTAAACAATACTGGCATGTTTCTCCCTTGCCCCTGTCTCTTCTTTAACCTCTCTGACTGCAGCTGTGCAAATATCCTCACCCTGTGAATGATAAAATTAAATTTATTTCATCGAAATTTCTTGGAAAAGAGGACCAAATGAATAATATAATTAATATATAATATTTTATGAATAAATCTCATTAATAGCCCCAGCAGGAAGTTTCCACACACCAGTTCCTTGGACTTCTCCACCACTCTTCTTAACTACAAGAACCTACCAAAATGAAGTAATTCAACATAGGTAATGTTAAACAAGTCAAGTGTAGTTAATTTCATAGATGTTGAAAAATAACTGATCCGTAGCTCACATGGATACCTCTCTCTTATTGTTCATGACAAAAGCACCAATACCTACACGGTGAGAAGCATTTGCAGGAAGAGTTTCGGCAGTTTCAGGAATCCAATGTACAAGCATTAAGTAATCTGGCTCAGCATGGTGGTATCTAAATCCTTCCTGGAGAATTTACAGAGTAAGACATTAAGAAACACAAGAAACAGAAACAAAATAATTGAATAATGAACAGAGCAACTAAAATTATTTCAAAATTTACCTGAACTGCAAGTTCCACAAGATTAGCAAGTTCAATAGGGAATTTAATCCAAACACCTTTCTTCCCCTGCAAAATTTTATTTTCCACAACATATAGTTAAAAACGTATATGTATACTCTTACAATGCAGCAGCAGCAGCCACTTACATAAAAATTGGTTAATGAACTAAACTAAGTACCTCTTGCCTCCAATATGATAATGATGTTCCGAGCATAGAAGCAAAGATCTTCGAATCCATAGGCTTTTTCAAGTCCACTGTAACTCCTCCATATGCATCTTCAACTGCATTAAGCAATTCGATATCTGAGACCTCATCTTCAAGTATTTTCCGCTTCTTAACTGACAATGAACTTGTTGAAATTGACATGTTTCTGATCAAGAATGGAACTCTTGTGGGTACCTGAAAGAATAAAAGGACAGTATGCCACAAAGCCAAATTCATCAATTGTTTAAATTTACGAACAAATAATCTAATTATTCGAAACCAAATGATATCAAACGTGCTAAAAATCGCAGAAATGACAACAAGTTAAAGATTAGGTAGAAAAATTTAGTTACACATGCATGTAGATATATGAAATGAAATAAAATAACATAAATTGAAAAGATAATGAGACAGTAGAACTACAAAGAATAGTTCTCTTAGTAATCAAAGGGGATGTAAAAGCAATTCTAAGGAGCTTCGGTTGGCAAAGTGGTTTAATAGCATGCTGCTGTGGGTTCTATAATCTCTACACATGCATACATATAAGTGATCTCAGGCTCTTACCTTGGAAAAGAAAATTAATTTTCAATTCAAATGCAAAATTGACTGACAATTGAAGTGAAATTTCTCGGAATGATTCAAGTGCATGGTTTGGTAATTAATTTTAGGATCAATTATGGAGACCACAAGATAAATTTAATGTGAACAAATGTCAAAAGCTTTCACATTTGAAGTTTACAAGAAACGACACTCACAAGTTGCAAAATTTCATTTTCAGAAATAACCTTGAAAGCTAGTTTAAAATATAAAAAGTGACATGAACGTGTATTTATTGTTTTCTATAAGATTGTGTTTTGTAGAAATACTTCAAATTTTAATTCTTTTTGAAATTGTTAGGGTTCCAGAACATAAAGGTGTATTTTTTTATGAATCTAATATTTTTGTTTTCAATTGAATTTAGAAATATATGATTGATTTTGAATTATTTTGAATTTTAAAAAGGATATGAGGATAAGATTGAATGTAAATTGTATTGAAAAATGTGTAGCACAGAAAACAGGATTTGGATTCATAAAAGAATATAGCCTAAGAATCCTGTAGTTCTGCTTTCAAACTGAGGAAAACAGAGCAATAAAAAACAGGGCTATTTCTCTCCAGATTTCATTACCAGTCTTCGAATTAGCAATGTATTGAGAAATTAAATACAATAATTGGGCCGACACGTTTAGGTATAGTTTCTTAACCAAATGGGATGGAACAGAAAATGACGGAGTCAGATAGAGATAAATTAACTCAAAATTACATAATACTTCATCACGAGTTCATGGAAATGACTAAGAAGGTCGAAGAAAAGTGTGTTTGTTAAATCTCAACTATGAAATTAAATTTGTAATTAAACTATCTCTAAAAGTTTATATAAAACGAGGGTGATTGCCAAAAAACTAGTAACCGGTTTCCCTTAAATCAATCAACTCTAACAAGTTTCAAATTAAATTTAGAAAATAAAAAACCCGTCAATTCTAAAGTTACAATTTTGCTTTTCGTAAGCCAAAATTGATGAAACCTGCATAAGTCATATCCCAACTGCTAAAAGAACAAATACCCCTGAAATTTTGTCAATTTACAAACTACACGACAATTTCAAGCCTACAGTTATAGATGTAACGACATGACACTTGAAACTTAAACGCGTACAAATGAAATGATGACACATGCCTGCAACAAGAAAGTTTTGAACAGAAACTATTTTTTTTCCCGATTTCCTTACCAGAAACCCAGAAGAAATCGCGCTTACCCACAATGTAAACTAAAACAAAAAATTAAAAAAAAAAATAGAAAGGAGCATTGTTGATAAAGCTTCTCACTTGTCTTTCTCCAAAGTAGAACAAAGTCCTTTATTCGTCCTTGTACGCAACAGTAGATAGTCACGCGGAAACCCCAAGAACTCCTTCATGGCTTCTTCTTGGAGAAGAAAAAGGATAGTAGAACAAGAAAAAAGATGTCTACCCTTTTGCTTGGAAACAGTGAGAAAGACCATTTCGTTGAACTTGAAGACTTTTTTCTTTTTAGCATTATATCGATTTCTTACGTGGCTTATTGGTAGAGGCCGGAAAGAGTCAGCAAAATTGACTCTTAATAATAAATTTTGCGTAATTATTTTTTTGACGGACTATTTATTTTCGTTCTATTTTCTATTATTGATTTCTTCGCATGAATATTTTTATCAAACTTTTTTTTTTATTTGATTGTCCATCCAGACAAAGTTACATATGATTATCATTAATTATTAAATTGGAAACTTTCAACTCCCCCTAACCTTTTTGAAATTGCAGGCGGAATTTACTAAATTACCTTCTAACTTTTCAAACATTCATCAATGGCACCAATAACGTTGTGTTTGTTAACATTGATGGGCTGAATTTGGAATTAGAAAGGAGATTGCACAAGAGTTTTTTCGGTCGTCGGCCGCTTGAATCAAAATTAGCGGACAAAGGAGATGTGGCTGCTTATCACAATTTTGAGATATTGCCACTGCCAGAAACTTTTCAATTAGCTTCATTACATACTTTTTTCCTCTCCATGCATGATGCGTTAGTAGAAAGTATGAAGCGCCAAAAAATTCTTCGTCTGATGAAAAGGGTGTTTATTATGAACCACATTAAGCTACATGATGCGTAAGTGAAAAATCTCAATGCTTTTTTATATTAATTTAAGAGGAATATAAGACCGCCTCATAATATGACAAATGATGCTATTCAGATATAGTTAGGATCCAAGGGAAAAATAATTAAACCGATGAGTTGGCTGTCAAACCCTATTTATAGAGAGAGGAAATTAACGGGTGGTTTTTTTGCATCACTTAAAAGATTTAATAGGTTTGTTTTTAATTTTTTAATAATAAGTGATAAGTAGACAACTTAATTTTAACATAACATGTTTACTTTTATTATAAAAATGAGTAGTGATACACATCCTAAAATATATTTTAAAATCATGTATCCAAAATGATTTGATAAGAATTTAAAATTATCATATCATTCATTATATTATTAATATATATACTTGTCAATCATTAATTGAAAATATATAATTTGAGATACAAAATTTAAATAGAATTAATTTGGAAGAACAAAATATATTGATATTTAATAACGTATTTTAACATATTTTATATTTTTTCAGTTTTTGTTAAAACTAATAAAGAATCAAAATTCCTAAACATGGAAAAGAAAAAAAAATTTAATAGCAACTGTTTTTTTTTCTGAATCTTTTGAAGAAAATTTTGCAAAATAAAATAAAATTAATTAATAAAGAACAAAATTAGAAAGAGCATATTTGTTTCCTTAGTTAATCCATAAGAGTTCGAGAGGGCTTTTCCAATAGTGTAAGTTACGACTTCAATAGAATTGATTCCAATTCACCAGTATCACTACCGGAAGAAATTATCTCACTAACCGACTTCTCTTATTTCCATCAATATGCCCAGAAACAGTAACTTTGTTTCCATCTCTACTGCACTTTTTCTGTCCTCATTACGAACAAAACAATTTGCTTTCTTGTATCCGATTAAGAAGTACAAGAATAATTGTTGGTTTATCTAACTCCTTTATCAACATAATCAATTTCATTTTAAGAGATGACATTCAGTTTTCACTTGCAAGAGTTTGGTTGCACCATTGTAGTCGTCTCCCAAATGAAGATCGATCAAATTCCCAAAAGTCTTACCTTTTCATCTTTCTTAATTACCACCTCAAAATACTCGATTTTAAGTTGTTTTATTAATGTTTAAGATGCCAACTCAACACTTTTATGCACCCTTGGATCAAAAGAAATAGAATGCTGAAAATTTGTGTCCTAAATTCTGTTAAAATCCTATGTCATAAGATACCTCCGTATTTAGTAAGATACAACTTTTAAAAGAAATATAATTTTCTCAAGGGTTAAAAAATTGTGTCAAAACCTTGTGTTAAAAGATCTATTCCCTTTTATAAAACAAGCATTTCAACCCGAAAGTGATATTCTAGAATATAATATATTTGTTAATAATGATAAAATAATTGTTGGATATAAATTCTTAAGTCCAAAAAGCCGAGATGTGAAGCCCAAAAAATTTGGTCTAGCCCAAATGAGGTTCTAATTATCGAGGCCTGAAGCATCCAACCCAATAAAGATCCAACTGATCAGGGATCCAACAAAATTCAGATTCTCACCAAAAGGCTCAATATGCCTAGAAGGTTGTTGGCCTAGACGAGAAATCCAGCCCATCAGACTCACAAAATTTAGATCCTCACTAGAAGTCCCACTTTGACTTAGTTAACACCACGTGACACAATAAATGCTCACAACTCCACTTGGCAAGCAAAGTTGCCCATAACAACCAAAATTCCTTATATCAAGGAAAGTAATCATGGAGCATTCTTGCATAAAATCGCGAGTATAGGATATCGTGGACAAATAATAAAATGAGAATATAAGTATCGTCCCACAAGAACTGTTGCTACTAGATACTAAAATTCTGGATAGAAAAAATTTATAATTAAAGATCTAGGGATTCGATTTCACCAAATTAATCAATTTAACTTCTCTGATTCAATTAACCAGTTTTTATTCCTATTATTGCCAATCGATTTCACTAAATTGATTATTATTTTTTCTCAAGCAATAATAATGTATATCAATAGATTAGAATTATATCTCTATCTCATCTAATTCACTATTAATACCCATTAAGCGCAAGAAATCATATAAGATTACACAAATCACATTCATATCTCTATCTCACATGATTTATGGCAAGATAATTACAGACTAATGTGAACATCACTTTTCAGTCTCAATCCACATCTCAATTCATGCAACAATTGGCCAGAAAATCACAAGCATTAAGCATGTAATTAAATTGCTCAACAATATTAGAATAAACATCAATCAACCAAAATCAAAAGAAATTAAACATTAAAATATGGCTACATCTTCACCCTAGAAAATGGAAATTAGTTTATATTACAAATTATAAACAACACAAATCTAAGCATATTTTTAAATATAAGTGAAAATAGGGATAGAAAAGAAACTAGCTATGGAGAGTTGAATCTTTGATGATGAAGATGATGGCTGTCCGGTTTTTGCCTCTCCTTTGTAAGCAATTCCTCTTCAAGTTTGAATTTTTTCAAACATCTACCTCTGCTCCCTCTGAATTTCCCTCAGTCCGAATCCCCCTTCCTTCTTGAATTCTCTCCCTTTTTGAATCCCCACCGACAAGAGAGAAAACATCTTCATTGCAAAGCCATTGGATTCCACTCGAAAGTATTTTTTTTCTTTTTTTTTTTTCAAATATGCATGTGGACTAGCTTTAATTGATTCCCCCTAAGTGCTTGGCGGACAACATAAAAAAAAAAGGGAGGGACATAATGCCCCACTACAAATTTAATAATAAAAAATTAGCAAGCAACCCTACAACTTAAACAAATTTCGACAAAATTCGTCAGTCAAACACAAAAAGGAGGGAAACAAACAAAAGAAAACTTAATATAAAAGATGAAAATAATGTATAAAAATTAGACTTATCAAATACGCCTAAACTTGAGTTTTGCTAGTCCTCGAGCAAAAGTAGGAGAGAAACAACAAAGCAGAAAACACACAAAAATTAAAAAAACACACTTGAACTAAAAAAAAAAGGCCTCAAAGATCGCATTAAAATATAACTCAAGGAAAATTTTAAAACCATGCACTGATCAAAATTTTAAGATCATAAAATAGTTTCACTTCACCTCAATTCCTTAAGTGTGTGTATGTAAGCCATTCACACTTCATCATTTACTGCCCGAATTAGTTTAGGCTTAAAAGTGGACCAAATTTGATTATTAAGAGTTGAGCACAAATGGAATTCATAAGCTCGCTTTTCATGCCACTCTCCACTAATGTAGACAAATACAACGATAAGGATCAAATAGGACTTTATTCAGCTTGTAACGTTTGATTAGGATGAAGGCATGATAAAGGATGAAGATTTAGCTCAGAGCACCCAAAAACACAAAAATCAATCAGGACCATGTAAAACTCAACCCCAAAACACATTCTGTATATCACACCCAGTAACTCCCCAAACTTGTTTACAATACTCAATCTATTTATTTACATAAAACAAAAGAAGCTACACCCCAAACTTATTTGTTTCGAATATCCCCAAAGGCGTAGAATTGAACTTTTTTTGTTTTTTTTTTTTTTGAACTTACTATCAATGCTCATTACACCTCCCAATCTCCCTCAACTTCCCAAAACCATAGCATAGCTCAAAATGTAGTCTTGAATGATCTACGTGCTCATGGGTAAAGGATAAACTGTTTGGAGAAATAATTTTTTTTTTTTTGGGTTAAGAGAAATTTTTATGGGTTAAATCAAAGAACAAGGCTTATATAGGCACAAAAGGGGAAACTAGGGATCGAATTCATACATAGGTTGGCTAGAAAGGCTCAAATGATTCAAATATGGCCTAAATCATTTTCTTAATGTTGTACAGTCTAGGATTTCGCCTCAAGTGACAATTAAGCTGGTTCTAGAGTCCACTAAAATCTTATGAACACTTAAATGGCATAAACCTTCTCTAAGAAGAAAAAAAAAATAACTCAGTGATTATGGCAATATGCTCAATGTTTTCAAGGAATATAAGTAAGGCAAAATCAATAATAGTTTGAGTAAACAGATCTATGCATGATTTATCATTTTCCAAGAGTTATTGTCAATTTAATCATTTTCTTATCATAGGCCCACAAAATTCAAAAGAAAACAACACTTAAAAAAAAAAGGACCCAAACAAAACACTAGTTTGTTACAAAACAAGTTGGTCCTAATGCAAGTTAGTTAGAGTGGGGTTAAAAAAAATTAAACTATATTCCCTAACTCTGCACTTCGGACATAACAGAACCGAAATGCGCTTCAGGAATGTTTAAATTCTTCACAGGGCCACTCTAACAGGTTAGCTTACTGGAATGCTAGTAAAGAGGAGTAACAAGAAAGAAAAAATAAAAAAAATCACGAACAAAATAAAAACATAAATAAAGAAGTTCAAACCCGAATTGCTAATTACAGTCGGAGTGTCAAATCCAGTTCACTCCTCTGATCACTTCCTTTGAACCAGTTTATTTGGGCCGCTGCTGGATCAAGTTCAAAAGTGAATGCTTGTAATTGGTTAATCAGATCCTCGGCAGTTGAAGCAGTGACTAGGATTCACTATAAAAAAACGGGCCTTTTACCGCGGGCCGAAACCGTGATAAAAAGCCTTCTACGACGGGCATACGACGGTTTAAGCCCGCCATAAAAAATAGCGTAAAAAGAAGCGCCATAAAAACTCATTTTACTTTTTACTGTGGTTTTGGCCCGCGGTAAAAGGTATTTTACCGCGGGCGCTAAGCTTGCCATAAAAAGTTGTGGTCTGGTGGAAAAGTCGCCCGCGGTAAAAAGTCTACGCCGGGCTTCCCTGCCCGCCGTAAATAATTATAAAAACTCGTGGTCCTCTTTTACCGCAGGTGTGTGCCTGCCGTAAAAAGTGCTTGTTATTGTTCCAGGTCATTAACCGCAATCATTAGGCCCGCAGTAAAAATAAACTCAACTCCCAAAACCCTTTTTGCAATTTATATGAAATCTGGGCCTATAACCATTTTTACAATCTATTTTTTTTCTAATTAATTCAAATAATTCATCATATGAAAACATGAACCAATAAAATGATATTCCAATAAAAAATAAGAGTATATTATCACAAACACATAAATTAATAAGTTATACATTCACATACAACATAAGAGTACCAAGTTTACTTGCAATCCCATTCAAGTCTAGAAGTCTAGAAGTACAAAATATGTCTAGAAGTCTTATTCCCATTCAAGTTTCCATGCGAAAAAAAAACATGCACAAATAAAATGTAATAATTAGATGTCTTATTATTAACTCCTACAGATTCAGTAATTTAACATCTACTCTTTGAATAATGCTAGCTACACTGTCAATTTGAACCCAAACGTACCTCTTTGATTTATCATGTCTCTTATAGGGAGCACAGTTTCACCAGATGAAGCATTACTTTCTCTCTCCTTTTGGAGCCAATTCCACCAATGAATAATGCATTCACTGCAATAATACAAGAAATTCAGAAACCAAGGCCACAGCCTCATATCAAGTAGAATAATTAGGAGATAAGACAATACCTAATGGAATAAGCTCATAAAATGGAATTGGAAACAGATGGGAAAAAAGTAATGAAGTAATGAAGTATGTTGTGATCTCAGAGCAAAGTTTTGAGAGACAAAAGAGATGCAAAACTAATGAAAATCAAACAAAGATTAAAACAGAACAACTAGAGGGAGTACTTTGATTTTCTTTTTTTTTTCTTAGTTTTGAGAAACAGAGGAGAGGCAAAACAAATGAAAATCAAACAATAAAAACAGAACAATAGTAAAGACAATGAAACAAAAAGCAAAGCGTTATGGAGTTGAAACAAAAGACTGAGCAGAGATTGATGTACCAGCGATTTTCTCCATTAATAATGGACTAATTGTGATCGAGCATAGGTATTATCACTTTTTTAAACTTTAAGATATACTATAATATAATTTATTTATTTATATATTATTATTATTATTAAATAAATTAATTTTGTATATTTCAGAGTTTATATAAAGTTAGTAAGATTAATATTATTTATAATTAAAATTAGTTATTTACAAGCACTATTTTCAAGCACTAATAACATATATTACTTGTTCCAATGTACTCTTGTTTCGAAATGCCCTTTCTACCCTTTACGAAATGTGCATCACATTGCCTAGCTGGTCAACTTGCTTTTATAGTCTTTGGAAAAAGAATGCTTTCTTTTTCTTTTTCCAAAGATAAGAGCCACCAAACAATTCTTTTAATTAAAAATTAAGAACAGCAAATGGTAAAGTTTAGCCTTTAACATTGTGGCAGACAAGCGTGACAATATCGTCAAAGTTGGCAACTTTGCTAGATTAGTTGCTATTATTTTATGATAATCATTCATAATCAAACAATTCGATGACAGATAGACATAGACTAATTGTTGTAAATCGGGACTTTCACGAAGTAATTTAGTATCATGGCCCCATTTTTTTTGGGCTAATCATTTAAATGGATTACTGTTGTTTTCCGCTAGTCAAAAGAATTATTCAGCCCAGCCTATTCACTTAATAAATGATGATTATTCCTAATTATTCTATCCAATTATTAGTCTCATTTTAGTAATAATATGCCTATAAATTACTCTTATATTATTAGAATAATAATTTTTTTGCAACTCACCATTGTCTTCCAACTCACCAAAGCCTATGAGATTGCCATATTTTTGCACAGCACGAGTGATGCTCAAAGCCTTCTCTTTACCAACCCCTAACTATAGTCATTATCCACATCAACACATAAATCATTGGCTTGCAATGCAATCATAGAAAACACATTAATCGAAAGTAAAATTGATTCAGCCTATTTGATATATTTAACTAATAGAGTAATTTATTCCTGCTGATATTTATCTGCAGATTCATTAGCTATATCAAATAAAACTAAAGTAAAGCGAATCTAATAAAACTTGGAATTAACATCCTCTGTAGCCCCACTTTGCCTAAAAAGCTTCCCAGAGTAAAATGGTATCATATCACTAATACAAACTCCCCTGCAAGTAAAAATTGCCATGTTCAGAAAGAAACATGGCAATGACAGGTTTATTTTCAAGGCAATGACAGATTAACTTCGGTTACTCAAGCATTAGGGTTGTGGCTCACGGTGTTTTCCATGAGCCTCACCTTTGACCTTCAGATGTAAGCCTCAAAAGCCATCCATTTACTTTGGTTTTAACAGTTATATTCATTAGAAAAGGCTAATTCAACAAATTCATGATCCATCAAAGACAAAATCATGATGATGAGAATCCACACATGTAAAGAACAGCAGAATAAGATGGGGCTGTCACTAACCAGTATACCCAAAGGATGGTTGATAAAATGTATGGGGCATTTCTGGAGAAAGATTCAGCAAAAAACTGCCATGTCCCATCCAAAGACAGCAATTGTGCTAAAGATATGTCGACCTACAATGCAAGAAAATCAACTATTAAGTTCAACCAAATAGTGAATTTACAAGAGGACTATCTTTGCTGAACTAGAAGTCAAATGAAACCCAAAGATCTAAGCGAAACAGAAGTACCAGTTCAAAGGACAGACCCAGATATTTAGAGCCTCTTCACTAATTAAAAGTCCACAACCCCCAGCCATAAGCAACCAAAAGTAAATCCATCTGTAATATGGTATTTGAAGAGTTGTTTTAGCAGCAATCTAGGCATTTAATACAATTAACAAAAGAAAGGTATGATTTTCTCAAAGCATAATCAAATATAAAACCAAATAAGAACATAAGAAATCAACTAAACATAATTAAAAACCAAAGCTCAAAACACACAAAGCCAAAACCAAAATGAAAACTTCAATTCAATGAGTCGCACTCAAAGAAAGTTGTCGACTTATTGCAATAGTTTTGTTAAAAATCAACTTAAAACTTTGAGAAAAAAGAAATAAAAACAATGAAAATGCTCGGCACCCATATAAGAAAATTAGCTAAAAACACATGAAAATAGAGGAAAGAGAGATGAAGCCGTTAAGAAAAATTATACCTTTTTAAAATGGGAATAGATCATAATAGAGAGGGGAGAGAGAGACATTGCGACAGCAGAGAGGAACAGAGACAAAGTGAAAGCAAATGGAATAAGAGAAAGCAAGTCAGTAAAGTAGAAATTTGTTAACAAAAGAGAGAGTTTGAGATTTGGGTGGAACTTACTGGGTCCTCCCCATCGTCATTATTATTGAAATCAATTCACTCACTCCACTTAACCCTACTAACCCCAATGCTAGCTCTCTCTCACTGCGGGTCAATGCGATTTCTATTTCTTTTTTGTTTTTGGTTGAAGAGAAGCCAAGGACTAACAGTGACTCTCTTTCTTGATCTCTGGATTTTGGGCTGAAGTTCCACTAACGCACCAACTTTTAGGCCTCGAACACAATTTGGGTTATGCCTGAAACATGAGAAGAACAAAACTTTTTAACAAAAAACAAAAAAACTGAAAGCAGAAAAAATTAGAAGTTCTTATAAAAAGAACAAATTAATAATAAAATGATAAGAATCATGCTTCTTCAAAAAGAAAAGGGAAATAAGAAGAAATCCTCAGCTTAGAGATCCTAAGTTTAAGAAGCGCAAATAACAATCTCTGACACTTTACAAGAGAAAACAACATTGTTACTGCAGTGGGCTCTTCATCTCTTTAGGGAATTTGTCTGGATTTTCGTGGGCTCTTCAGTACGGTGGGCTCTTGAGGGAATTTGAGAGGAAGAAATTAGGGATTTGAGAGGGAAGTATAAGAGAAAGAGCGAGAGAAGCGGGAGAATGGCATAACAAAGGGGGGAATTTGAGGGAATTTGAGAGGAATAAATTAGGGATTTAGGGAAGCATAAGAAGGAGAGCGAGAGAAGCGGGAGAACGACATAAAAAAAATTAGATTATATAAAATCTTTTTACTGCAGGCCTCCAAAACCATAGTAAAGTCGTACTTCTACCGCGGGTGTGATGGCCCACCATAAAATTTTAATTTTTACTGTATTTTTGAAGCCCCGCGGTAAATAGGTACAGTAAAAAATCTATTCTCTTGCAGTGATTTTACATGCCGACTGTGAAATGAAGTTCTGTTCCACAACTTTATCTAAAAAAAATAACAAACTATTTTACATTTAACAAACTGATGGGTTTTTGGTGGATATTAAGTTGGGACCAGGAGGCTATCTGAAAAACTTCTTCTCGTGTGCCAAAACCACCTAGTAAAGCTATGAATGCATCAGAATAAGTAAGCATCCAAGCTACCATTCGTGCATGGATCTGACTCTAAGTTCCTCCCCAACTGTTTTCCTAGATAGACTTTGTACAGCCAAGGGAGTGGGAGATCTGACTCTAAGTTCCTCCCCAACTGTTTTCCTAGATAGACTTTGTACAGCCAAGGGAGTGGGAATAATACCTAATACTCGGCTCCCTCCAAAAAATGCAGCTGTAGATACACACCCCATTAACTCTCGGCTACCCCCTCCATATATGGCATTTATGTTCCGAGCAGCTAATACCCTACCTAAGTGATATGCTGCTCTCACAAACTAACCATCTCTTCTAGGCTGAGAACCATAAAACACACAAATCTTTTGAAATCTCCAAATTGGTGTTCTATCCATTTATATATATATATATATATATATATATTAATATAATATATATATATATATATACATATATATATATATATATATATATATCTATTTTTCACACTCACCTATCCTATGTATGATATTTTAGTACATGAAGTGTTGCGTTTATAGAGGTAAAAAGGGATGAAAGTTATTGTAATTGACACATTGAGGTGGAAAATTAGGTGAGCGTTGATTGATAAACAATTAAGGCTCAACCACACAAATAAATCGATCCCCTTTTCCATACTTAAAACATGTGCATATACCTTTCGATGGGAGATAATCGAGACTTTCATTTGAAAAATGTGGGGACAGTTGTCAATGGGGGTTGCTCGATGCATAATTATTACTCCCACTCATATTTAAAATAAAGAAGTCTGCTTTCGGTGGGAGGTTAATCGATGCACGCATTTGCTTTTCCCACACTTATCTCCCACTTTGACTTTTTGGAAAGCTGCGTGGTTTATCGAAAGTAAAAGATACACGGTCAAAAATGACTAAATAACAATAATAATGTGATAAACAATGAGAAGAAAAGAAAGATGAAAGAAAAAATAGTAATAAAATAAAAAATTAAAAGAGAAACAATAATACAACAGTATGAAAAATTAATGAAAAGAACGATAAAATCATTGAGAACAATAATAAATCACACTGACATGCAAGTCATGAAAAACAAAACAAATATATACAAATAATTGTGAATATGGCTCACATCTTCCTCTGGTTTTACGTCCAGTAACGGCTTAAACGCCTTTTATGAGTCCGGGATTTGCTTCCTATCCAGTTTTCTTACAAACTGGCAAACAGGGTTGTTTAAAGTCAGATTTCCTAGACTATGTTGTTGATGTTCCATTCGGAACTGTGTCCACAATTTCATCAGTACTCTTTGCAATAATCCAGAGGAATGATTCTCAAGAGTCAGTACGATATTATCTAACGACTCTTTACTCAGTCCATCTTTGATGAACTGCAGCTTATCTTCCCAATTTTTAGACACAAATCCCAAAGAACGGCAATTCTGCGTGTAATTCCATCTAGCACACCTATAACAGACTTCTAACCTTTTAGCTCGTCGCTTTTTGGCGAGAGTGCTTTTTTCTAGACCAGGCATGTATGCTATAAAATCAATTGCAGATTCGTCAGCTAATCTAATCTTAGCTTCGATTAACCAGCGTATGTCCACAGGCATTTTCTTAATCATCAATATCCTAAGTCTATTAAATCGTGCTTTATAGATTTTTACCAGAGCGTTTTGAGGGAGTGAAGGGAAGCGTTTGTGAAGGGTTGGTAGAATGTTATCATTATCCATAACAAAGAGAAGAGGAAAGATATTACCGGAAATATGTTGAGATCGTTCTTCTCTTTGATCTGCACACTTCAACCCTTTTTGGAAATGTTCTCTGCTTCCTTCTGAGTTTACCCTCAAGCTTTTGATGAAAGCACAACACGAATATGGCTAATTCTAATCAAAGCAACAAAGCAACAAAACAAAAAATGAAATCAAAAGTCGAAACATGGAAGAAAAATAATAAAATAATTAAAACAAATCAAATCAGGCATAATGACATAGGACCCACCAATGGAGTCTTCCTGAAGTGTAATCATACTCGATACAAAACAATAATTAAAATTAATAATAATCAAAAGTAAAGCAAATAAAACAAAATGCTTTAAAAGACTCCCTCAAACTTGAGAGACACATTGTCCACAATATGTAAGACTGTCCTGTGGTGCCTGATTGGTATTGACATGATTCACTGCATCATTACATCCAGGGTCATTTCAATGACTTGGATTACACATAGAGGCACTACAACGGTAATGTGTTGGGCTGGGTGGGAAGCTCTTGGCTTGAAAGTTCGGATTGAAGTGCATTCTGTATTGGGCTGGAGCACGCACATGCAAATTTCTCTTTTCAAATTTCTCCTAAGTTTGCTTTAAGCCTGCAGAAACTAACATAAAATAAATTTTTTTTTTGGAATACAATAAAAACTAGAATGCAAATATTCAAACTTATGGGTTGACTCTTAATCAGCGGTTTAGTTAAAGTCTTCAGCTAGACTTTTCCTTCTCCACTCTAAGGCTCATCAAGAAGAATGGTGGTTGTGTTGTTATCAAAGTTAACACCCATGTATGGTTTCACTCTTTGTCCATTAACTTTGAATGTGCCATTTTCGGGATGACTAATTTCAACAGCTCCATAAGGAAACACTTGCACAACTTTGAAAGGGCCTGACCATTTTGACTTAAGCTTTCCTAGAAATAATCTCAACCTTGAGTTGTATAGAAGCACTTGTTGACCAGGTGAAAATCTTTTCTGAATGATGTGTTTGTCATGCCATGCCTTAGTACGTTTCTTATAAATCTTTGCATTCTCATAAGCTTTATTACGAAACTCATCCATCTCATTCAATTGCAGCAATCTTTTCTCTCCTGCCTTTTTCAAGTCCATATTCAATGTCTTCATGGCCCAATATGCATGGTGCTCCAGCTCAACTGGTAGATGACACGTTTTTCCATAAACTAACCTATAAGGAGACATGCCTATAGGTGTTTTGAAAGCTGTACTATAAGCCCATAAAGCATCATCTAACTTCGTGGCCTAATCCTTACGTGAATTTGCCACAGTCTTCTCAAGAATCATCTTTACTTCTTTATTTGAAATTTCAGCCTGCTCATTTGTCTGAGGATGATAAGCAAGGGCTTTCCTGTGGTTAACTTCATATTTGGATAATAGTGATTCAAACTGTTTGTTGCAAAAATGTGTGCCTTCATCACTAATGATTGCCCTTGGAGTGCCAAACCGTGTAAAGATGTTCTTCCTTAAGAAACTTAGCACCACCCTACCATCATTGGTTTGAGTTACACTTGCTTCAACCCACTTGGAAACATAATCAACAACAAGGAAGATGAATTTGTTGTTGTAGGAAGATGGAAATGGGCCCATGAAATTGATTCCCCAAACATCAAACAACTCGACCTCTAAGATGCTTCTCAGTGGCATTTCATTTCTCCTCAATATGTTTCCTATCCTTTGGCACCTGTCACAATTAGCAACAAACTTGTAAGCATCTTTAAACAAGGTGGGCCAATAAAAACCTGATTGAAGAACTTTAACCGCTATTCGTTGTCCTCCAAAGTGGCCACCACATTCAAGTGTATGACAGTGCCTCAATATATCTTCTATCTCGTCCTCTAGAACACATCTCCTGATTACTTGATCTACACAATGCCGATAAAGAATTGGCTCCTCCCAATAGTAGTGCTTGACATCGGAGAAGAACTTCTTCTTTTTTTGGTAAGAAAGATCTGGGGGGATGATTTTTGCTGCAAGAAAGTTAACAAAGTCTGCATACCATGGAAGAGTACAGTTAGATGATAAAGTAAACAATTGTTTATCAGGAAAGTTATCATCAAGGAGATTGGTTCAACCCTAATTCTTCTGTTATTTCAAGCCTGGACAGATGATCAAACACCAGGTTTTCAGTGCCTTTTTTTTCTCTGATCTCCAAATCAAACTCTTGAAGGAGTAAGACCCAACGAATGAGTCTCGGTTTAGCATCCTTCTTGGTCATGAGATATTTAATGGCAGAATGATCGGTGTAAACAATTACCTTATTACCAATGAGATATGCACAGAATTTATCAAAAGCAAACATAATGACAAGCAATTCTTTTTCAGTGGTGGCATAATTGAGTTGAGCATCATTAAGGGTTCTACTGGAATAATAAATAGTATGAAATACCTTGTTCTTTTGCTGCCCTAAAACTACTTTCACTGCATAATCACTTGCATCACACATCAATTCAAATAGCAGTTCCCAATTTGGTGCTACAACAATTGGTGCTGACACAAGCTTCTCCTTCAATGTTGTAAATGACTGTAAACAATCAGCATTAAAAACAAAAGCGTTATTCTGCACAAGCAAATTAGAAAGGGGTTTTGAAATTTTTGAGAAATCTTTAATAAACCTCCTGTAGAAACTTGCATGGCCAAGGAAACTACGTACACCCTTCACTGATGTTAGCGGTGGCAACTTTTCAATGGTTTCAATCTTGGCTTGATCAACTTCGATGCCTAAAGCAGAAATCCTATGTCCTAAAACAATCCCTTCTGTAACCATGAAATGGCACTTCTCCTAATTGAGCACTACGTTAGTTTCTTCACATCTTATGAGAACTAACCTCAAATTTTCCAGGCATTAATCAAAAGTTTTACCAAAGATAGAGAAATCATCCATAAAAATCTTAATGCTTCTTTCTACCATGTCAAAGAAAATAGCCATCATACACCTTTGAAATGTTGTTGGGGCATTGTAAAGCCCAAAAGGCATCCTCTTAAAGGTAAAAGTTATGTAGGGACAGGTATATGTTATCTTCTCCTGATCTTCTGGGGCAATAGCAATTTGATTATAACCAAAATAACCATCCAAAAAGCAATAATATTCATGTCCAGCCAAACGGTCTAACATTTGATCAATGAAAGGTAAAGGGAAATGGTCTTTCCTAGTGGCCTTGTTCAGCTTCCTATAGTCAATGCAAATACGCCACCTACTGATAGTCCTAGTAGGAATCAACTCATTGTTCTCATTCTTCACAACTGTCATTCCTCCTTTCTTTGGTACCACCTGAACTGGACTTACCCAAGAGCTATCAGAAATTGGGTAAATCACTCCTGCCTCGGCTATTTAAGAACCTCAGCTCGAACTACCTCTTTCATGCTTGGTTTCAATCTCCTTTGTGCATCTACTGTTGGTTTGCTATTGTCTTCCAATAAGATTCTATGCATGCACATGGAAGGGCTAATCCCTTTAATATCAGATAATGTCCACCCCATGGCTGCTTTATGCTCCCTCAACACTCTCAACAACTTCTCTTCCTCTACACTAGACAACTGAGATGAGATAATCACTGGAAGTGTAAATAACTCCCCTAAATATGCATATTTAAGGTGACTAGGTAATTGTTTAAGCTCAACAACCGGAGGTTTTTAAATGGATGGTAATGGCCTTGTAGGTCCTTGACCTAAAGGTTCATAATATTTTCTATTGTTCGGCCCAAAAGATTTCATCCAGTTCACATATTCCCTCACCTCACAATCATCAAAATCATCACACAATTGAGAGTATACCAAGCTAATTTCCAAAGCATCCGAAGGTAAATTTCCATGTTTTAATACCATGTTATCTATATCATCAATGCGAAAACAATTCTCATTTTCATATGGATATTTCATGGCATTAAAAACATTAAAGATTACCTCTTCTTCTTGAATGCGCAACCTTAATTCACCATTTTGGACATCAATTAAAGCTCTCCTAGTTGCCAACAACGGTCTCCCAAGTATGATGGGAATGTCCCTATCCTCTTCCATATAAAGAACAATGAAATCAACTGGGAAGATAAATTTATCCACCTTGACTAGAACATCTTCAACAACTCCTTGTAGGTGTTTGATGGAACGGTCAACCAATTGTAGTGAAACTGTGGTAGGCTTTGCTTCACCCAATCCAAGCTTCCTGAAAATAGAAAAAGGCATTAAATTTATACTTGCACCTAAATCACACAGATTTTTCAAATGTAGAATTATCAATAGAACAAGGAATATAAAAACTCCCTGGATCTTTTAATTTTTGGGGTAACTTCCTCTGCAAGATTGCACTGTATTCTTCAGTAAGTGCAACTGTCTCATAGTCTTCCAATTTCCTCTTCTTTGATAGTATGTCCTTCATGAATTTGACATAGCTCGGCATTTGTTCCAAGGCTTCAGCAAAAGGAATGTTTGTCTAGCTTGCTCTTTTGGATATGTTGAGGAAATGGAATTCTGGGTGCTGGCTCTTTAGTGATTGTTGTCTGAGCTTTAGGTATGTTCTCTATCTTTTCTGATGGAGTCTCAACGGTTTCAACTGGATCATCTTCATTAACCTCTATTGGCTTCTCAGTTCTCACCAGCAATTGTAACTCTTTTCCACTTCTCAAGGTGATAGCCTTGCAATGTTCTTTAGGATTCACTTCAGTTGAACTACGTAAATTACCTTGTTCTCGACCTGATAAAGAATTAGCAATTTGACTCACTTGAACTTCTAGATTTCTGATTTGTGCAGCTTGATTTTAGAAGTTGGTTTTGGTCTCATCCATGAACTGATTGGTCTTGCTTGCCATCTGGTTGATGTTATCCGTTAACTGACTAGCCGTATTTGCCAGTTGAGCCATAGCCTCTTCTAGTGATGATTTCTTTTCTAGTGGTGGTTGTGCTTGTGGAGGTTTCAACACATTTTAGCTGTTCCATGAGAAATTAGGATGATTTCGCCAACTAGGATTGTAAGTGTTACTATAAGGGTTGTTTCTTGAGTGGTTGTAATCTACAAAGTTTGCTTATTCTTCATTCCCCGAAAATGGATTCCTTTCATCGCAATCATCACTTAAATGGTTTCCTTGACAAAATTCACATACTATAGATGGAGTATTGATTGCATTAATTGTCACATTGCCGTTCTGTAAATGTTTGTTAAGTGCAGTCATTTGGATTGTTAAGGCAGAAATAGGATCAACCTTATACACTCTAGCCACTTTCTTTTGCAATAATCTTTCATTGGTCCATTGAGAATTATTTAGGGACATCTCATCTAGTAATGTGTAGGCTGCCTTCTGTGTCTTTTTCATAAATGCTCCACCAGCTGCTGCGTCGAGCAAGGTTCTCGCAGAACCATTCAATCCATTATAAAAATTTTGTACCTTCATCCACTTAGGATAAGAATTTTTACCTGATGTTGAAGCTTTTACAAACACTGTTGTTGTTAAGGATGCAACATTACCTTCTGTGTACCCCAAGTCATGTTTGTTGGAATTGTCTCTTCCAAGATTAAAGACCTGATCAAGTTTAACTAACCCAATTTTGAGTTGATCAACACATCTTTTATTCTTAGCCAATTCTGTTGTACTTTTGTCAATATGTATTATTTTTTCTATGAAAGCAAGTATCCAGTTCAATGATGCAATTTTCAGCATAAGATTTTTCACATTTCAGCACTTCAATCTCCTTCTTCAAAGATTTGATTTCTTCTTTCTGACTCAGCCATTCATCATAGAGTGCATTATAAGTTTCTTACAACTCTTTATAGTATTCTAAATCATCTTCTATATCTGAATGTTCATCATCAACTCTATACTTTTTTGTTATGTTGGACATAACAGCTTTCCTTTATCAGTTATAGATGCAATAAATGCAACAAAATTACTCATGCATTTTGATCTTCCAAATCAGATTCTGAATCATCACTCCAGGTAGCTGTCAAGCCTTTGTTCTTCTTTTTAAGATGAGCTCATTCCAATTCAATATGTCCATAACCAGTAGATTCATAGCACTGAATCTGCCCATTCTTATTAGGTTGCTTCGATTTCTTCTTGTCATTCTCCTTGCTGAATTTCCTGAACTTGTCTTCATTTAAGTTTCATGGCTTTCCTTGATTCTTTTTCCTTAAATTCTTTTTCATGTACTTGACAAATTTTTTTGTTATAAAAGCAATCTATTTAGAATCAGTTTCATCAAGCTCATCATTACTTTCATCAGTAGATTTTTGAGTTTTAATATTGAATGCAATGCTCTTTCCGTTTTGCTTCCTAGCACTAAGATTAATCTCAAAGTTTTGGAGAATGCCAATCAGTTCATCAACCCTCATCTCATCAGTGTTCTTAACTTCCTCAATGACTGAAATTTTAGATTGAAATTTATTTGGGATAGATCTAATTATTTTGCTAACAATTTCTGCATCAGAAAAAGTCTTGCCAAGCATATATGCAGAATTGGTGATGTGACATAACATAGAATAAAAATCATAAATCGACTCATCTGCATGCATCATCAAGTTCTCAAATTGTGAACTTAATCTCATGAATTTAGATCTTTTAATAGAAACAGTACCTTCATGCATTATCTCAAGAATGTCCCAAGCTTCTTTAGCCACTTTGCACCTTAAAATCTGTCCAAAGTTATTCAAGTCCACAGCAGCAAAAATCATTAGAGCCTTTGAGTTCCGGTTTGAACTTTTGGTATTCTTCATCAGTCCATTCCTCCTCAGGTTTGGGTTCTAAATCGCCAAAAGCATTCAATCTTAATGGTGGTGTCCATCCTTTAAGCACACTAGTCCATGCCCTATCATCAAGAGATTTGATGTACATCATCATTCTTACTTTCCAATATGAATAATTACCATCATCAAGTATAGGTGGTTGTGTTTCAGATCCTCCATTACGAATAAATTCCATTCCTCCAAATCAACTTGATCTTGCTTACTTTTATGTCAGTGAACCTACTCTGATACCAAATGTAAGATCTAGAAGTATGAAGTTATGTGCAATAGAACAGTAAATTGTAAAGTAAAATGGCACATGAGGATTTTCCGTGGTTCAGCTTTAAAACCTACATCCACGACAGCTTTAGAGTTGCAATTCACTAAGTTCTTGTTTGTACAACCTTTAGGATCGTTTACAGTGCTGACTCACTCTCATACACTAACCTGATCTTGTAAAACAAAGTCCCATCAAGATCTTAAACTCTAGTGACACTGCCCACTCTCTGTCGCTCATAACTTAACAACACACTATTAAGTAAAATATAACAACGATGTCTGACACTAAATTATATAAATACTCAACTCACAAGTTCTCTCAAGTGCATACTAACTCAGATAGACCTAATTGAAATTCATGCACGATCACAACCTCTCATACATGAATAAAACAACACAAAGAACAAACTCAAAGAAGCAATCCAATTTTGTGTTGAAGCTCTCCTCTAATTCTTGGAATACCATGACATACACACACCACTCATATATATGTCATGCAAAAATAATATTATATATATATATAGTGATGTCCAATTGTAATATCTTCAAAATCCTGTAAAATCTTAATCAAACTCAAATTATGATAAAGAACAATAGTTTAGGAAGTGATATAAGTAATCTCCTAAATAAAATTGGCACAAATAAATATACTCCTAGTTTAACTAGGATACATCAAATAATGTCCTAATCTAAAGAGATAGTCATTATGAATCGAGTACTTCCTAAATCATACTTCTAGAAATAGTAAAATAAGAAACAATATAAAATAATCTTTTTATCTATAAGTTGGCCAAAATAATTATGTGCATGGCACATGCAAGAGTATCACACATTGACATCAACGATTTAAATATGATATTATTTCTAATTTAATATTATCATTTTATATTAATTACATATAAGGGGCCAAATTTGAAAAATCATTTAGACATTTTAATTAAAAATCAAGTGAAAAGTTTTCGCTTTGTGGAATTTATTACGCTAGCAAAGAATGCGGGTGTTGAGTGGTGAGCTGGCTTGGGAGTGCTTCTGTTCCAAAGACCAACCTTATTAGAATTTTGGTTTAAACGGATTTAACATGGCAGTTGTGGCTATGAATACCTAATGTTGATGTTACCATCAGCTATAACATTTAACCATAATAGTTATATGTTGTTTTCGTTTGTTAGGATGCATAAGCCTGTTATTTTGTGCAATATTCTATTCCACCGACTTCCATTCAACTGAGGATACAAATTTGTACAGAAATTACTACAACAATTAAGAAAAGTTCAGCTATACAAGATCAATCAAATGGTACATTAAATCAATCTATTTTAATGACTCCAATAATTGAGACAAAGATTGGAGTGAATTCTGCAGACTTGGAGATTGTTGCCTTATAACACCCACGTTGCAACTTGCAAGAATTAAATTACTAAATTAATTGTTCTCTTACAAGATGTTTCAATGTCAACGAACAACTTTAGACTGGCTTTTCCCGCAACTTTAAGTGCCTGATTAATCTAAAAGAACGTATGTGCATGCCTACGAAACATTTGTTTCTTACTTTATGCGTGGGTGTGAACTCAACTCCCTTGCGTAAGATACATCAATTCCAAAACTGCTCTTCAAGCTCCTATCTAAGTATACCTATTATTAAATTCTTTTTAAAAATTAATATTTTATATAAAAGATAATATCAATTTTATAAATAAAATATACAATAAATTATAAATTAATAAATAAACTTTTATTTCATGAAAAATACAACTGAAATATGTAATTTTCGTTAGAATTTGTTAAAAAAAGTTATTGTCAATTATAAAAATAATTTTTTTTATCAACAAATCTATAGTTTAGGCATTAATTTTTTTATTTTCCAGTAACTTTTAGTAAATATAAAAAGGAGTTTCTATATTGTGTATATTGTTTTTGTAATGCCCATTGGGCTGTGAACTCATTAGGCTATGAAGAAAGCCCAGCCTAGCCTAAAGTTTTTTTTTAAAAGAATAAGAGAGGGTGAAGAAGGGGAGACCGAATCGGAAAAAGAGAGAAGGGGGAAGGTCACTGTTCATAGCTGCCTTTGACCGGCGATTCCGGTCGATTTATGATGAGTCTCTGGCCCCACGATATGTCGTTTTGAAGCTTATAACTTCCTCTTTCCAACCATATATGTCTTGTCCTTGGGCTTTCCACCTTGTTACGGATCGAACCGTGTAAGCCAACGGCTTCCTATGCATTTTCCGATAAAAATCCGGTGAGTTACTGGTAAATCTTTACATTAAATTAAAGCTTATCCCATGCTCTTTCTAACTATACCATTTTGGTTACATGTTGATATACGAATTTTGTAAATTAGAGAGAAATGAAATTCGATCACTATTCACTCACCGGCGACGAATTCTGGTGATATTTCTGGTTATGCTTTTCGACCATCAAATAATTCTTATAACGTTACTGATCCATAAAGGAGCTTAAATTCAGTGAGTGGATTATGTTTTGAGAATTTCATATTATATTAAAGTGTATTAAATTTATGGTTTTTCATACGATTTAAGTTATTAGTTTAATTAATTGAGTTATATTAAATGTTTTAAGAATAGATAATGATGATTTATGTATTTTGAAAATAAGTGTGTGTAAAGTATAAAATTTTAGATAGAAGAGATGGTTATGGGTGGTGCTAGTAAATTTGTTTCGAATATATAGTAAGCGTTGTTTTGAAAAGTTTGAGTACAAGAGAAAAATAAATTTAAAGTGAAAGTTGTAGAATGAATATGTTATATGTTAATGGAAAGTAGAAAGAGTTTTTTTTTTTAATGATTGGAAAATAGACATTTATAATTAAATGAATTTGTATAGGAAATTGAAGTATTTAGTTATTTTCTTTAAATAAATACACGTGTTGAAGAAATGATGTTTTTGATTTACAAAATGATGAGTGATTTTATATTCAGAATAATAGCAAATTATTTAAAAATGAAAGTTTTGGAAATTAGAATTTAATTCTGCAGGGGTGATGATGCCAAATTCTAAAACTACCCAGCAGCAGGGGCTAAATTACGAATTTAGAAAACTATTCCAGAATTTGCAGGGACCTGAATGCATAATTCTATAAATTTTAGGATAGTCAAAAAGATTTTAGTTAAAGCATGATATTTAAAAATTTGGAAATCTTTGAAATTCTGAATTAAAATTTTTAGGAATTAGTTAAATTTTGAAGATAATTATATGAAAGGATGTTATATAGAATGTTATATGGAAAGTAATGGAATTTTGAGATAGTTTATAGTGAGTTAGAAAGTATTTTATTTTATGAGTTATAATGATTTCTCTAAAGGTTATTTTATGGATATTTTAGAAAGTTTTAGAGAGAGTAGAAAATTTATTTTTCTAGATAATTAAGAAATATGTTTTAGTATTTACTTAGTTATGTTTATTTAGCATTTTATAGAATTTTCGAGAATTTTAGTGAATTTAGAAGAATTTAAGTTAGTTTCTTTTGTATTTCTTGAGGGTAAATAGACCCATTTGTTATATTTGCTTTTAATTATTATGATGTTTCAAAGCTAATTTTCAAAATGGTTGTAGACATGAATTTTAGTTTCAAAATTAGTTTTGAACAAAGATATAGCACTTTTAAAGAAAGATTTATATTTTATATATGAATTGTTTTCTGTATTATTATAGATGCATATTTTACCATTTTATAGAAAGTGTAAAAACAGAATAATTACGATCATTTTTCTTTATAGTAATTTGATTTCGAAGATTTCTTAAAGTATTTGCAATTACTCTTTTAAATATTTATCATGGATTTTCAAGGATTCAGATGTTATGAGTTTCAGCTTACATAATTTTTACAAATTTTGATAAATCTGCTTGAGAAGCAATGGTTTAGCATATGAAGTATATTTTGAAAAGAAATCAGTTTTAGCAAAATAAATAAATAAATAAATAAATAAGAAAGTTTAATTATATTATACTAAGCTAGTACCCAACTCACTTAGACAGTGAGACAGCAGATTCCAGACAAAAAGTTATACAGATAGAGGCCTTTGGAGCCCGTTTAGACACATATAGAGGCTTTGGGCCGTGTGATCTGGGCACTTTAGTCCTTTGGGGACAACTCCTAGATAGCAAACCTGTGCGATGTCAGATCTTGACAGGTATAGATAGCTCTGCCTGCGTGATGTAGATCTCACCAGGTATGAGGAAATTCAGATAGCTCCTCCTGTGCGATGTTAGATCTCGCTAGGCAGGATCAGACAACTTCAGGGGTACTTGTCTAGTATAATGAAAAGAGTTTTAAATATATTTATATGAGTTAGTTTGAGAAAGAAGCATTATTCATAAAAGTTTCTTTTGGAAGAAGATTTTTAAGGAAATTATGTTTTGTATATTAAATACTGAAGCAATGATTTTAGCATATCATCACGAGCTTTATTTTATAAGATTGAGAAAATATGCATTATTTTCACTATTTTTAAAAAGTATAGAATCACGCAATTTTATTGAAGATTTTTAATCAAAAATTATTTGTTTTAAAAAAATTCTATGAGAGATTAATTTGATGACATTTTAACAAGTACGATAGATTTTTCTCAAGTATAAATATGATATGAGAGTTACTAGTCATAAATATATTATATGATTTTATTATGAAGTAATCATAGTCATACAATTTATGATTGATTTAGAAATTTAAGTCAATAAGTGACTAAGTATATGATGAAATGAATGTTGTTTAAAAGTTCTATATCATTTGATTTCTTTTGGCACCTATTTATACATTTTTTTTATAGAAAAGAAAGAGATATAGTAATACATTTTACACTATGTACGAGATTAAATAAGGGTTCAAAGTAAAGGTACGCAATTAATTTACTTGTATAATTTAAGAATACTAAGTTATTTTGGTAAATAAGTTAAAGAACTTTATAAAGTATTTTCTTTACAAAGGGTTAATAAACTTTTACAGTTGTTTTATAAGAATGAAGTTTATAAAGAAAGTTGGGAAGAAATAGTTGTTTATACGTTATTTTGAAAAGAAAAGTTCACTGGTCCACTTTTTAAAAAGTGATTAAACGTCGTATCTTGTTTTAAAAAAATGAGATTTTAGAACATTAAGCTTTATTCAAGAAATAAGTTATATGAAAGAAATAAAGTAATATTTTATGAAATAAAATATGTCCACTCACTGAGCTCACTTTTTTCCTATTCTTTTTGCCCACCAGGTGCTACAGGTTTGGTGCTAAGCTGTCTCTGATGCTAAGGAAGGCCACACGATGTATAATAATTTTTCATGCATTAAAAGTATTTCATTTTTTTATGTATTTGTATAAATTTGTAAATATTAAGTATGTTGAGTATGATCTATTTATCTTTTAGTATGTTGTGGTTGATAAGAATAAAAGTCCCAAAAGAAATTGAGTTGAGAAGTATTTTAGAAGTGTAAAAATGTGTGTTTTTGCAGGGGATTTTCTTCAAATTATAGGGGAAACTTTGCCAGTTTTTCATTAAAAATTTTCTGAGTTTTTTTTTTTTTTAGTATTTTACATAAAAGACCTGAACTAAAAATATTTTTTTAATGAATAGTTTTATCAAAGTGACAGAGCAAAAAGTGTAGGAAGATAGTTAATTAAAGACCGTTATCTTAGTGAACAGTTTTAGACACGATTTATCCGTGTAGTTAGAGGTGGGTCGTGTCAATTTTAGTTTAAAATTATTTACATTGTTGGATAAAAATGGATTTATTCAATTCTTAAAATAGTGAATGTATTTAGAAAAAAAGGAGTGTCAGAAAGCATATTTGTGGAAAAATGGGGATGTTGGATCGACGGAGAAGAGAAAAGCAAGAAAAAGGATAAAGGAGTAAGAAAATAAAAAAGGCGCGGCTGTTTGTACACAAAAGTCTGCTCCTAAGTATAATTAACTTTTATAACATTTTTAGAACTTAAAATTTTATGAAATCTGTCTTATAGTTTCAATATTGACTATAAGTGATCAATAAAATTCAATAGGTTAATATGTAATTTATTAAACAATAAATTAAAAGTTGCATTTGATTTACCTTTTGGCCATTAAATCTTAGAGTTGACCATTGAGATTAAGGAGGCCAATCTTAACTTATTTTTAAAATCCAGTTGGAATTGATTTTTTGGACCAACTACGTGGGGTTTTGTAAGTTTTATACGTTAATTTCCACTTTTAGTGCCATTTATGAGTACTTCTCAAACAAGCGTCACATCATGTACATTCTTGCATGTATGCATCACATCAGCATTGCGACATCGCTGCATGGAGCACAGTTCCTCGTACCATAAAAGGAGGCTAGTAATGAAGTGTTCGTCGATCACATCCACAAATTAATTAAAGAGTTGCACATCAGCTAGCCTTATGTTACTATCCCCTAACTTCCCAGTTCCCACACTCAATTCTACCAAAAAAAATAATAATAAATAAATAACGCCTTCTACTTCATAGATTTTGAGGGCATTATTATCAAGGTTAGAAATGGAAGGTGCATTCAAACCTGTCAAAGTGAAGGCAGATGGTGACAAAGAACTGAGATTGGATGATAGTCAGGATAATGAGTGATGCGTTCGAAACTAGCAAGTATACTAGTCGCACAAGTAATAAAGTGATAAGTAGATATCGTTCCCACGAGGATTGATTCTAATTGAATTCGTTATTTTCCAGCAACGATAAACTAAACAGGGGGGGTTTTGTTGAATGATTAACTAAATGAAATAAGAATGCAAATTAAGAATAACAAAACAGAAGTTAATTTGAATGAAAGATCAATGAGAGACACTTGGTTAAGGGTTCTTTCTCTGCCACAAGATATGAATTTGTGAATTAACATAGAATTGTAATCCAATTACAGCATTGAAGTTATCAACCGTAGATAACAACAAGCTCTGTTATCCCAATCTTTCCTTACTTTGTTGTTAAATAAAACAAGCTCTTTATTTAATCTCTATCCATTAAACAACCTAGAACAAGCTCTCTAAGTTTAATTCAATAGAAGCATTACGATGAGAAAGATAGGTTGATCTAAGCAATAATCACACAAGTTCGGATTATTTAACCTAGGTTGTATTTTCCAATTGCAATCTCTGATCACAATTTTGCTACTAATGATTGGAAATTCATGACAATTACGGATCAAGATTTCTAATCTAGCAATAGACAACAACAGATTATATTCAGTTGGCCATTCCAAATACAATCAGTAAGCAATCATAAGCATTAGATATGGGAAAATACAAGCAACTTCAATTAGAGAATTGGATAACAATTTCTTACACAATCAACTCACAAAATCCATATCAAGGGCTTTGAAATCACCCTCAACCAATTCAGATTTAGTTACACATATTCAATCAGAATAACAAATACAATACAGAGAAATTCCAGAATTGAAAAGGAAAGAAAGAACTTAGCAAATTCTTTGAAAATCTTCTTTGTAGATGAATCTTCTTGGAATTGTAGTTCCTCCTCTTTCAAAATCTTCTTTCTCCTTCAAGAACTCCAAGGGATGAGAGAAATCCAGAAATGCAGCCTCCTCCCACGTTTTCCCCTCTTCAAGTTATGAAAATAAAACCCTAAAATGTGTTTAAATACTCTGCTACAGTAACTTGCTACAGTGCCCCGTATTTAATAACATGCTACAGTGATATATGGAATTACAAATATACTTCTCATACCATTTTTATCACAACTTTCGGTACACTACATAAATTCGTGAACCGTAAATTTCTCCAGAAAATAGACTTCGAGAGCTTTTCAATGGTATATAGCATGTTATCCGGTTAATTGTATATCGATACAATCAACTCCAAGAAATTGGTTGACTAGCAGAGGTGAAAATGAAGGGTTTTACTCCAATTTTGTGTAAGTTCCTCCAAAACTCCTACAAACATCAAAAACCACACAAAAACATAAAAATACCAAGGAATATAGCAAAGAAAATGGACGAATTGATATGAAAATGATATATAAATAGACACTTATCAAATTCCCCCACACTTAGACTTTGCTAGTCCTCGAGCAACTACGACAATATGAAATAAAACTAAACCGAAACAGAATCAACAAAAAATTAAAACACACAAATGCTTCATCTTGCAAATAGGCCTCAAAGATTGTACTTAATTATAACCCAAGGAAAACTTCAAAATAATGCACTTGATCAAGAATTTTATCTTAAAGATTAGTTTCGCTTCACTTCAATTCCTCAAGTGTGTGTGTGTAGAGCCATTCTCACCTAATCACTTGTAACCCGGATGAGTTTATGCATAAAAATGAATCATATTTAATATTGAAGATGTGTGTATAAATGAACTCCATAGGCCTGCTTTTCAAGTCACTCTCCACTAATGTAGACATGCACAACACCAAGGATCAAGTAGGACTTTATTAAGCTTGTAACGTTTGGCTTGGGTGAAGGTATGATAAAGGATAATAATTTGGCTAAAATCACCCACAAACACATAAATCATTCAAGACTATGTAGAGCTCAACCCTATAACACAACTTCATTTTAATTCACCAGGTTACTCCCCCAAACTTATTTAGAACACTCAATTTTTTTTTTTTTCAGAAAACAAAAGAAAACTACACCCCTACACTTTGTTGTTTCATTCTTTTTAAGAACATTAAGGGTATAGATCTCTTATTCTTCTTCTTTTGTTCTTTTTTTTCTTTTTTTGTTCTTTTTTTTTATTACACTTCCCCTCCCCCACACTTAAACAACACATTGTCCTCAATGTGTAAGTACGTGGACAATAGGTACACATTGGCTTTTTTTTCTGTTTTCTTTTTTTTTTTCCAAACACAATGGAACTCACTTGTATTGCTCATGATACATCCCAACCTCCTCTAACTTCCCAAAACCAGAACATAGCTCAGAATTTAATTGTGAATGATCTACATGCTCATATGTAAGGGATTAACTGTTTGGAACAAAATCATTTTAGGTTAGGAAATCTTTTAGTGAGTTAACAAAGAAAAAGGATTACAGAGGCTCAAAGGGTAACTAGGGATCAATTTCTGTCAAGGTTGGCTATTAAGGCTCAAACGGTCCAAAGATGGCCTAAATCATTTCCCCAATGTTGCACAGCCTAGGATTTCGCCTTGAGTGACCATCAAACAAGTTCTAGAATTCATTGAAATCTGAAGAAACATTTAAATTACATAAACTTTCTCTAAGTGAACAAATAACTCAGTGATAATATCTCAGTGCTCAATGTTGTGCAAGGAATCAAAAGCAAAGCGAAAACAATAACATTTCAAGCACACAGATCCATGCATCATTTATCATTTTCCAAGAGTTATTCTTAATTCAATCATTATCTTATCATCGACCCACAAAATGCAAGAAAAGAGGTACGTGGCGTTGTTACACCTGAGTCAAGATTGTATATTTCAACAATCCTTAGGACCAGTAGCCCGCAGACTTAAGGTTTCCAGCCTATATACCTTTATTATGAAAGAACAAAACAAGATACAAGACACTTCAAACAACATGAAATAAACAAACTACAGATTTATTAAGAGAGAATGCGTTTCAAGAGTTAAAGAAAACCCCATATTCTGCCATTCTCAGGTTTTTCCACAATGTTTTTTTTTTAATCGAAACTGATAAAGACAAAAACACACAACAACTCGAAATTACATAAAACTAAACTTACTCAGAAAATAATAAAGTCCAACAAATCAGCAACACACAAACAAGTCAGTTAGAATGGGTTTAAAAGTTAGAAGTTAGCCTCCTTATTCAGCCATTATGGATTTAAAGAAATCCAGAATGCGTTTCAAGAGAACTTGAACTTTTTAAGCCACCACTCTAAAAGCCAAGATTAGAAAATATTACCTGGGGTGAGAGAAACAACCTGAAAAAAAAAAAACTCAAATAAACACAATAAAGAGAAAGCAAACGAAAATGAAGCAAACCAGCAGATATGGATTACAGATGGAGTGTTAAATCCAGTTTACGCCTCTTATTGCCTTCTCCAAACCAATCTATCCGAGCTATTGTTGGATCAGGCGAATAGACGAATGCTTGTAATTTGTCAATTAACTCCCCTGCAGTTGAAGCTGTAACCAGGATTTGCCTCGCCGACTGTGAGATGAAGTTTTTTTCTACTGCTTGATCAAGAAAAGACAACAAACCATCAAAAAAATTATTGACATTTAACAAACCAATGGGTTTTCGATGGATGTTTAGCTGTGCCTAAGAGGTGATTTGAAATATCTCCTCTAATGTACCATAACCACCGGGCAAAGCTATAAATGCATCAGATTTAATGACCATATGTGCAATACGCTCATGCATACTAGAAACCTGTAACTCTTCCCCCATGGTGTTGCCTACGATATCTCGTACAGCTAATGGTTTAGGGATAATGCCGAGAACTTTGCTTCCTCCTAAGGATGTAGCTGTCGACACACACCCCATTAACCCAAGACTACCCCCTCCATAAATCAAATGAATACCCCTCGCAGCTAATGTCCTACCAAGATCAAGAGCTGCTGTTGTAAACTCTCCATCCTTACCAAATTGCGATCCACAAAATACGCATATATTTTGGAATCGCCGAATTGGTGTTTTCTCCATTTCTACAAGTGCTCTAAACTTGTGTAAGACAATGATGCACGTTAGGTATTATGCGATTCAAGTGCAAGACAGGTTATGAAATGACATTTCAAAATATGCAGCATGGATAAATACACACGTAAAACTCTCAAATTTGACACGTGGGGACATAATTTCGGTGTGAGTTGCTCGATGCAGATTTATCGCCCCAAGATTTGAAAAAATGAGATATGCTTTCGGCGAGTTTTGACAAAACCTACACCTGTCTCCAAGTGTGCATGAAAAATGAGATAAACTTCGGTGGGTTTGAAAAAAACCGACACACTTGTCTAACCCACGTGAAGCATGACAATGAGAGATATACTTTCGGTGGGGTTGACAAAACCGCCCACACTTATCTCCCACGGAAGCATGAAAAGTAAAGATTATCACTTTCGGCGGAGGGTTGACAAAAACTCCACACTTGTCTTCCACGTGTGCTTATATCATGGGGTAGTCATCTGGTTTGTCAAAAAGAAAACTTGAAATTAAAACAAACAAAATCAACAAACAACAACAACACCAAAAACAACATTGATAATCAGATCAAACGAAACAAGAAAGAAATAAAATTCGACAACAACAACACATATTCAAATATACAAGTAGTTGTGATTGTGGCTCACATCTTCCTCTGGTTTTACGTCCAGTAACGGCTGAAACGCCTTCTATTAGTCGGGGATTTGCGTCCCATCCAGTTTTCTTATAAACTGGCAAACAGGGTCGTTTTTAGTCCAGATTCCCTAGACTATAACACTGCAATTCATCACGAAATTGTGTCCATAGATTAAGCAATTCACGCTGAACAAGTCCCCCAGAATGTGACTCGAGAGTTAACAAAACATTATCCAGCGACTCATTACTCAAACCATTCTTAATAAATGAAAGTTTATCTTCTCTATTCCTGGACGCAAAAACTAATGAACGACAAGTCAGGTTACAATTCCATCTAGCACATTTATAACATACTTGTAACCTTTTTGCTCTTCGCCTTTTGGCGTTAGTAGCTCTTTCCTAGACCAGGCATGTATTTTGCGAGATTAATGTCCGGCTCACCGGACACTCTCACCTTGGCTTCGATAAGCCATCGGATATCAGCAGGCACATTTAGGAGCATCAACGCCCAAAGTCTAGTCATCCGTACTTTATAAATTTTAAACATCGCATTTTGAGGAAGTGAAGGAAAATATTTACGAAGGTTCGACAGAAAGATATCGGCATCCATGAAGAGAAGAAAAGGAGAGATATTACCGATAATGCGATTGAGTTTGTTCTTCTCCAAGATGTGCACGTTTCAAACCTTCGGGCAATGGCTTTAACTCCCGTTTGAATGTTTCCTCAAGCTGTTGCACAACTAAACTCGAAGCACGGAATAATCAAATAAACACAAGAAATGAAAATAAAAGAAAAGAAAATAGATACACATAAAAGAAATAAAAACACAAGGGCAAACGAAAGTCAAAAACAAACAACAAAGCAAATAAGACAGATGGCAAAGAGAGATAAAACCTGATCAATTATAATAGCCCATGAGAGGAATCTCCTCGAAACACAAACAATTGATTGTTACTACCTTCTTTTCTTGTTTTTTCTCTCTTTTATTTATGTTTCAAAAACATGGGTTGCCTCCAATAAGCGCTTGGTTTAACGTCTCAGCCTGACGTTTACTTGCCATCACCCACATCAAGATGTAGCTGGCTCGCTGAGAGGTACCTCCTCGATGTCCTGCTCACTGATTTCATAGTAAGGTTCAACCTGTGCCCATTCATCTTGAATACTTTATCCGTTTTTAAGCTCTTGATTTCCACTGCACCATGGGGAAAAACATTGTAATAACAAAAGGTCCAACCCATCGAGATCGTAATTTACCTGGAAATAACTTGAGGCGAGAATGAAATAAAAGAACTTTCTGTCCCACTTCAAAATTCTTCCTGGAGATCATTTTATCATGAAATGCCTTAGTTCTCTCCTTGTAAATTCTGGAAATCTCATAGGCATCATTTCTAAGTTCTTCCAATTCTTGCAGTTGAAGCTTCCTTTGTTCTCCAGCAGCATCCATCTCCATGTTACAAAGCTTTACTGCCCACCATGCTTTGTGTTCGAGCTCTACCGGAAGGTGACAAGGCTTACCATAGACTAACCTATATGGAGACATTCCAATAGGTGTCTTATAAGCAGTTCGGTATGCCAAAAGTGCATCATTCAATCGTAGGCTCCAATCTTTTCGGTTCGGATTCACTGTCTTATCGAGAATGGACTTGACTTCTCGATTTGAAACTTCAACTTGACCACTTGTTTGTGGATGATAGGCAGTAGACACCTTGTGAGTGATGTTGTATTTCTTGAGCAAGGCTTCAAAGGATCTATTACAGAAGTGTGTCCCTCTATCGCTAATCATGGCTCTTGGTGTTCCAAATCTCGCAAAAATGTTAGATTTCACAAAATCAACAACAACTTTAGAATCATTAGTTCTCGTAGCTTTTGCTTCCACCCATTTAGAAACATAATCCACAGCAAGTATAATGTAAACATTACCAAAAGATGAAGGAAAAGGACCCATGAAATCAATACCCCACACATCAAAAATCTCGACAATAAGGATAGGGGTTTGTGGCATTTGATTTTTGGCACTTAAATTACCTGTCCTTTGACAACGGTCACAAGCTTTGCAGAACAGATATGCATCTTTGAACAATGATGGCAAGTAGAATCCACAATCAAGAACTTTAAGGGCTGTTCTTTTTGGTCCGAAATGACCTCCACATGCATAAGAAAGACAGAAGGTTAAAATTGAATTAAATTCAGATTCAGAA
>SNVD02011319.1:0-53937 GCA_013180625.2 Boswellia sacra | reverse complement strand
ACCATGGGGGAAGAGTTACAGGTTTCTAGTATGCATGAGCGTATTGCACATATGGTCATTAAATCTGATGCATTTATAGCTTTGCCCGGTGGTTATGGTACATTAGAGGAGATATTTCAAATCACCTCTTGGGCACAGCTAAAACATCCATCGAAAACCCATTGGTTTGTTAAATGTCAATAATTTTTTTGATGGTTTGTTGTCTTTTCTTGATCAAGCAGTAGAAAAAAACGTCATCTCACAGTCGGCGAGGCAAATCCTGGTTACAGCTTCAACTGCAGGGGAGTTAATTGACAAATTACAAGCATTCGTCTATTCGCCTGATCCAGCAATAGCTCAGATAGATTGGTTTGGAGAAGGCAATAAGAGGCGTAAACTGGATTTAACACTCCATCTGTAATCCATATCTGCTGGTTTGCTTCATTTTCGTTTGCTTCTCTTTATTGTGTTTATTTGAGTTGAGTTTTTTTTTCAGGTTGTTTCTCTCACCCCAGGTAATATTTTCTAATCTTGGCTTTTAGAGTGGTGGCTTAAAAAGTTCAAGTTCTCTTGAAACGCATTCTGGATTTCTTTAATCCATAATGGCTGAATAAGGAGGCTAAATTCTAAACTTTTTAAACCCATTCTAACTGACTTGTTTGTGTTTGCTGATTTGTTGGACTTTATTATTTTCTGAGTAAGTTTAGTTTTATGTAATTTGGAGTTGTGTGTTTTTGTTTTTACCAGTTTCGCTTCGAAAAAAAAAACATTGTGGAAAAACCTGAGAATGGCAGAATATGGGGTTTTCTTAACTCTTGAAACGCATTCTCTCTCAATAAATCTATAGTTTGTTTATTCATGTTGTTTGAAGTGTCTTGTTTCTTGTTTTGTTCTTTCATAATAAAGGTATATAGGCTGGAAAACTTAAGTCTGCGGGCTACTGGTCCTAAGGATTGTTGAAATATACAATCTTGACTCAGGTGTAACAACGCCACGTACCTCTTTTCTTGCATTTTGTGGGTCGATGATAAGATAATGATTGAATTAAGAATAACTCTTGGAAAATGATAAATGATGCATGGATCTGTGTGCTTGAAATGTTATTGGTTTTCGCTTTGCTTTTGATTCCTTGCGCAACATTGAGCACTGAGCTATTATCACTGAGTTATTTGTTCACTTAGAGAAAGTTTATGTAATTTAAATGTTTCTTCAGATTTCAATGAAGTCTAGAACTTGTTTGATGGTCACTCAAGGCGAAATCCTAGGCTGTGCAACATTGGGGAAATGATTAAGGCCATCTTTGGACCGTTTGAGCCTTAATAGCCAACCTTGACTGAAATTGATCCCTAGTTACCCCTTTGAGCCTTTGTAAGCCTTTTCTTTGTTAACTCACTAAAAGATTTCCTATCCTCAAATGAATTTGTTCCAAACAGTTTATCCCTTACCTATGAGCATGTAGATCATTCACAATTAATTTTTGAGCTATGTTCTGGTTTTGGGAAGTTAGAGGAGGTTGGGATGTGTCATGAGCAATACAAGTGAGTTCTATTGTGTTTAAAAAAAAAAAAAGAAAAACAGAAAAAAAAAACCAATCTGTACTTATCGTCCACGTACTTACACATTGAGGACAATGTGTTGTTTAAGTGTGGGGGAGAGGAAGTGTAAAAAAAAAAAAAAAAGAAGAAAAAAAGAGAACAAAAGAAGAAGAATAAGAGATCTATACCCTTAAGTGTTCTTAAAAAGAATGAAACAACAAAGTGTGGGGGTGTAGTTTTCTTTTCTTTTGTGCAAAAAAAAAAAAAAAAAAGATTGAGTGTTCTAAATAAGTTTGGGGGAGTAACCTGGTGAATTGAAATGAAATTTTGTTATAGGCTTGAGCTCTACATAGTCTTGAATGATTTATGTGTTTGTGGGTGATTTGAGCCAAATTATTATCCTTTATCATACCTTCACCCAAGCCAAACGTTACAAGCTTAATAAAGTCCTACTTGATCCTTAGTGTTTGCATGTCTACATTAGTGGAGAGTGACTTGAAAAGCAGGCCTATGGAGTTCATTTATACACACATCTTCAATATTAAATATGATTCATTTTTATGCATAAACTCATCCGGGTTACAAGTGATTAGGTGAGAATGGCTCTACACACACACACTTGAGGAATTGAAGTGAAGCGAAACTAATCCTTGAGATGAAATTCTTGATCAAGTGCATTATTTTGAAGTTTTCCTTGGGTTATAATTAAGTACAATCTTTGAGGCCTATTTGCAAGATGAAGCATTTGTGTGTTTTAATTTTTTGTTGATTCTGTTTCGGTTTAGTTTTATTTCATATTGTCGTAGTTGCTCGAGGACTAGCAAAGTCTAAGTGTGGGGGAATTTGATAAGTGTCTATTTATATATCATTTTCATATCAATTCGTCCATGTTTCTTTGCTATATTCCTTGGTATTTTTATGTTTTTGTGTGGTTTTTGATGTTTGTAGGAGTTTTGGAGGAACTTACACAAAATTGGAGTAAAACCCTTCATTTTCACCTCTGCTAGTCAACCAATTTCTTGGAGTTGATTGTATCGATATACAATTAACCGGATAACATGCTATATACCATTGAAAAGCTCTCGAAGTCTATTTTCTGGAGAAATTTACGGTTCACGAATTTATGTAGTGTACCGAAAGTTGTGATAAAAATGGTATGAGAAGTGTATATTTGTAATTCCATATATCACTGTAGCATGTTATTAAATACGGGGCACTGTAGCAAGTTACTGTAGCAGAGTATTTAAACACATTTTAGGGTTTTATTTTCATAACTTGAAGAGGGGAAAACGTGGGAGGAGGCTGCATTTCTGGATTTCTCTCATCCCTTGGAGTTCTTGAAGGAGAAAGAAGATTTTGAAAGAGGAGGAACTACAATTCCAAGAAGATTCATCTACAAAGAAGATTTTCAAAGAATTTGCTAAGTTCTTTCTTTCCTTTTCAATTCTGGAATTTCTCTGTATTGTATTTGTTATTCTGATTGAATATGTGTAACTAAATCTGAATTGGTTGAGGGTGATTTCAAAGCCCTTGATATGGATTTTGTGAGTTGATTGTGTAAGAAATTGTTATCCAATTCTCTAATTGAAGTTGCTTGTATTTTCCCATATCTAATGCTTATGATTGCTTACTGATTGTATTTGGAATGGCCAACTGAATATAATCTGTTGTTGTCTATTGCTAGATTAGAAATCTTGATCCGTAATTGTCATGAATTTCCAATCATTAGTAGCAAAATTGTGATCAGAGATTGCAATTGGAAAATACAACCTAGGTTAAATAATCCGAACTTGTGTGATTATTGCTTAGATCAACCTATCTTTCTCATCGTAATGCTTCCATTGAATTAAACTTAGAGAGCTTGTTCTAGGTTGTTTAATGGATAGAGATTAAATAAAGAGCTTGTTTTATTTAACAACAAAGTAAGGAAAGATTGGGATAACAGAGCTTGTTGTTATCTACGGTTGATAACTCAATGCTGTAATTGGATTACAATTCTATGTTAATTCACAAATTCATATCTTGTGGCAGAGAAAGAACCCTTAACCAAGTGTCTCTCATTGATCTTTCATTCAAATTAACTTCTGTTTTGTTATTCTTAATTTGCATTCTTATTTCATTTAGTTAATCATTCAACAAAACCCCCCCTGTTTAGTTTATTATTGCTGGAAAATAACGAATTCAATTAGAATCAATCCTCGTGGGAACGATATCTACTTATCACTTTATTACTTGTGCGACTAGTATACTTGCTAGTTTCGAACGCATCATTATCCCTATAGCATGCTTTGAGATATTTTGCAACATCATTTTGGATATTAAGTAAGAAGATTCTATTTTCGAATAGAGGAACTTTGGCTATAAAATTCCTTTTGTTGTCTTTTGTGGAGATACTATTATCTTTCATGTGGACGTCATATCCCTCTTCCAAAAGTTGCCCCAAACTTAAGATATTGTTCTTAATGTTTGGCGCATAATAAACATTGGATATAAATTGATGTTTTCCATTCTTCATGCGGATAAGAATGTTACCTTTACCCTTTACTAGAATTTTTGAATCATCACCAAATGAGACATTTCCTCTAATAGATTCATCCCAATCTGCAAATAGATTTCTTTTTCCACACATGTGGTTGCTAGCTCCAGTGTCAAGATACCATATATTTCTTGATTTTCATTTTTGTCTTTACGAACGAGTAGTAAGGTACCACTTTCTTCTATTTTTCCTTCTACATAATTTGTTTTTTTCTTCAACTTTTTTAGGTGCTCTATATTTAGATGCATAATGCCCATGTTTTTGGCAATTAAAGCATTGAATATGAGCCTTACACTCACCCGCATAATGTCCATGCTTCAAATAAGTGTAACATTGGACTCTTGATCTCCCATATCTTGAATTTGAGTTCCCCCTTCCACGCCCTCTTGTAGAATTTTATCATCGATCATTATTGTTGTTGGTATTGGAATTGTTATTTCCACCTTGTCCACGACCTTGATTCATACCCTGTCCTTGTCCTCGGCCTCTACCTCGGTTTTGACATCGAACTCTATCACGTTGACTTCTTTCATGACTTTCTTCCTTCTCCTTAATTTGTGTTTTCAGAGTTGTTCCAACACACTTTGTTTTTTGTATTTCTCTTCATGTGCTTGTAAAGTACCTTCAAGTTTGTCAATTGTCATTCCTTCCAATTTGTCACCCTGTTCAAGAATTTGAACTATGGTATTAAATGATGAATCCAAAGAGCGAAGTGTCTTTTCTATGATTCTTATATCTTCTAATTTCTCACCATTTCTTTTCAATTGATTTCAAACAGTCAAAACTCTTGAAAAATAATCGGAGATAGACTCACTTTCCTTCATATGTAATAATTCAAACTCACCTCTTAAAGTTTGTAGATGCACCTTTTTTACTTTTTCTTGTCCTCCATGTGATTTTTCAAGTTTTTTCCATAATTCTTTAGCAAATTCTATATCACCATATTTTTCAATATCAATATTATCTAATGCTTATTGAATGAAGTGGCAAGCCTTCTTATTTCGTTGATATGTTTTTTCAAAATCACTCTTTTGTTGTTGAAACAATGCTTCAATATTTTGTGGCTTGTCAAAGCCTTTTTCAATAATTTTTCAAACACCATTAGCTCTAATGATTGATTTCATCCTTATACGCTGTATTTCATATCTATTTTCTTTCAATTTTGGAATTGTGATTAAAGTCATATTGCTAATGCCACTGTAGGAATCAATCTATGACAAACAAAATCTATTTGGACCAAACAAAATTTTGCACACAAAGGATTAAAATAATAATTTTAGCTTTAGGGGGCCTTACTGATATTTGTCAACATCCGGGAGGCAGACTGATATTTTTTTTAAGGGGCCAGTGGATTTACTGAACCAGGGGGTCGACATATTTTACGTCTCAGGGGGCAGATTGATATTTTTTACGTAAATCATGAACGGGTTGTTTTTCGGCGTCCGAGCACGATGAATCTTCTTGGAGTTTGTAGATCGGCTAATTTTGAGTTGAACTAGATGGGTGGTGTCGACTCACTTGTCGAATCTGGTGACTTTTATGGTGAAACGTTTTTCACAATTTGTTTTTGCATTTCCTAGTGGCGGACCTATAAATTTTATTTATAGAGGGCACCATATAGCTTAGAATGAAAATAAATGTATACTACATATAATAATTAATATTTAATTATATTTAAAATAATTTTCAAATAAATAAAAAATTAGATAATTTTTTTATTTCAATTTTATATATGCATGTATGTGTGTGCGTAAGACTAAAATAATATATTGTAGTTTGAAAATTTTTTCTATCATAATACATATAAGTTTTAAAGTCTTTTGATTATAATTAAATTAATATATTTTGAATAACATTGTTTTAATACTTTATATTTAATATTTGGATTTTGATATTCTATAATTAGAGAATTTATTTATTTTTTGTAATATTTGAGTATATAAATTTAAGATTCTCTATAAATTTATATATTAATGATGAATTGAGTTCAAAGAAAATTGTAAAAATTTAGATTGATGATGTAGTATATATATATATTGCAAATATTCTTTCAAATCCATTATGATTATTTATATTCTAAATAACTTCAAAATAAATTATATGAATATATATATATATATATATATATATATATATATAATGATATTTTAATCGTGCAATAACATAAAATAGAAACACATAAGTGAACCTATGTAATTATGTAACTGTAAGAGAGTTTAGTAAAAACAACACTTAAAGATGAATCTAATAGCATGAAGTATAATTGTTAAAATCATGTAATTTTTTAAAGAAAAGTATATTTGTTAAAATGAAGTAATTTTTATATAAGGGTATATTTATGGTAGTTGAAACTTAAGGGGCTGTAATTAATTTTAAATTTTCAGTGGGGGCCTGGGCTCCCCTTAGTCTAAGTGTAGGTCCGCCTACGGCGTTTCTGATGTGTTTTAGTCAGAATTTGACGTCGGCCAAGAAGGGAAACTTGTAGATCGTTGTCCGATCTATCCGATGATGGTAGAGGTGAGATCTCACTTGCTGGTTGATAATTTTTCGATGACTTTACGACAGCTTTCCGTTGATACTGACGACGAACCTTGACTGCTGATAGTGTGGGCTTTCTTCTTCCTCCACCCTCTAGTGGCTTTGATACCACTTTGTTGGAAACCAATACACAAGAATTTTATAAACTTATTCTTTATTTCTTTATTTCTTGAATTTTAAATTTCACACAAACTTAATTAAACAAATAAGAAAAATACTCTACCTATATAGTACTCATGATAATTCTAATTCTTCTATGAATATAAATCCTAATTCTACTGAAACAAAATTTTAATTCCTAAACAAAATTTAAATTCTAAAACAAATAAAGTTTATTTCCAACACTATAATGTAATTCATTCTTTTTGAAAAAGAAAGCCTAAAAAGAAGTGGAAGCATACCAAAAACGAAGTTATGTAAACTTGAATTTGGCAGTAATTCATATATTAGAAGCCTTTCATTTGCATGTAAATAGAATCCCAGAAGCCTAACCAAATTACTACGTTGAAGCCTCGCTACTAAGAGAACCTTATTTTCAAATTCTACTTCTCCTTGTCCCAAGTTTGTAGACAGCTCTTCACTGCTATCTCCTGTCCATCAGGATGCCTACCCTGAAATTATATAATAATAATAATAATACAAAAAGAATTAATGGAAACTGTCAGCAATTGCCTGGCAGGAATTTTGCAATTTAGAGTTCAACTGTGAGTTTACAACTGTTATTCTTCTCTATCATATTTTACCTTGTAAACAGCACCAAATCCACCTTGTCCAAGCTTATTGGTGATGGAAAAGTCATCTGTTGCAAGCGTGATGGTGCTGAAGTCGAATTGCAAGGATTTGATGGTATCAATTTTATCAGCTTCTTAAAAATAAGAGTGATAAGTTTGTACATACATACCGTTAACAACACGAAATTCTCCTCCAGGTAAACGTCTAGCTTGTATTTGATTGTGACAGGGAAAAACAAAAAAAGGTCTTAATTAATTGATGCTTACTTCTGATCTCGGGATTCTGCTTCCTCGATCCTTCTTAAAGGGAAGTAACTGAAGCTGGAAACAAGTGCCATAAAGATTACTACAGAAACAACAATGAATATTATGACAGTTCCAGTAGCGAAGCCTCCTTTGTCATCTGCACGAACTGGAAATGTTTGCCGATAATATAATATATACTTAATAATCAACCGATTTTAAAATTGTTGAATTTTTTTCTAGTCATGGAGAGATTAAACATACTACATCCATTTGCAGATAATTCAAATTATATATTTATTAGTTCAATTTGTCATAATGGTCCACTTCACGACGCAAAGGGTTGAATTTAGTAGGAATATGAACATACCTTTCTGATCACAGGTAGTCTTGACAATATTTCTGTGGAAAGGATTCATATCCAAGATGTAAATACATCTAGGTTCCGCAACAACACCCCACTACTTCCAATTGTCAAAAGACGTATGTGAAGTCAAAGATTGATTACGGCACTTGTGACAATCACTCAGGGATAAGTTCCAAGTACACTGCGGTAGCATGTATACCTTCATAGAGTATGTCAAGTTTACTTCACCCGTTGCAAACTTAAGACCAAAAGAGGCAGAAGAAGCTTCATCCACTAAGCCAAACATCACACTCTTCCACCTTGTTTCATGATCAAGCCATGTCAAGGCTTTTGTGATATTATCATTACCAATAATTTCTATCGTAGCATCCACCTCTATTTCTCTAGATATATCGCAGTTCGCATAGCGTATAATGCATTGTGGATCCTCTACCCATCCAACTGCTTCTTTTAGGTTTGGACATCGCTTCACCATACCTTGAATTACAGAACGGACACAGTTGGCACACTTTTTTGATGAGGAAATCTTGTCTGCAAACAGCAAGACCGTAGACTTTCTTGGGCTTTTGGCCAAAATTAGCATCATAGTATAAAAGAGACGAGACATTGGAAGCAAGAGAGGAGAGCACTAGTTTGTGATTTTTCTTGTAGGCGCCATTAGATGTGAAGTTCCCTGTATCGTGACATATGGTAGTGCCATCAGCCTCAGCAAGACCGATGCTTACAAGAATAAAAGAAAAGAAACAAAGCGAATTGTTTCAGGAAGAAATGAACCAACACAAAAAAAAGGAACCTCACTTGCAATGTACTCAATATCGATCTGCAATTGTATAAACGGCGACCTATAGAAGCTAAAAGTCTATACTTGCTTGCGCATGTGAATGCTTTGTCGCCGCATTTTGAACCAAATTCAGCGTATGTTACATTTCCCATGGAAATAAGCTGACCATCGCATCAACATCACATCAACTACTCTATGTTATACAGGTAGGAAAATTCTACGAATGCAACTCGCATGTGTTGTGTAGTTTTATTGTCATGAAAGAGTGCTTTCAATAATAGACGAAGTTATAAAAAATTGGACGGTGATTTGATGGTCACTTTAATTAATTAAAGTGTTGGATGATACCATTTATGCATATTTAAATTTGCTAAAATTAAATTTTCAAAAAATGGTTGCTATGGTTTCACCGTATAGAAACTTTTTTGCGCTGGCTAATTAAGCACCGTAACACTACAAGAATATGGGTCTTTTACAGCGGGTCGAAACTGCGATTTTAACTTTTTACTGCGGTTTTGGCCCGCGGTAAAAGAAATTTTACCGTTAGCTGCAGGCCTGCCGTAAAAAATGTGGCGTGGTGAAATTTTTTACGGCCCATGGTAAAAAGTCCTAATTATATCCCCTGCTTCCTCCATTGCTTCCTCTGCCAATAGTATTAAATCCCCTAGGTGCTACAATTATTATGTGCTTGAGAAGCTGACTTTTGGGAACCCCAGGATCACCCATCAAACACTGATTTGCATTATACAGTCATACAGCTACGCAAGAAAATCCTATTGAATAAAGGAATAAAAAAAAATTATATCATGAGAAATTACAACTAATAGAACCTGTTCTTGATAAGGGAGATCACACTCACACACACACACACAAATTCTTGATAACACGAAACCACACCTGTCACCATGGCAAGAAAATCCCAGCATCAGTGAGCAAAATGTTAGAATCTCTGCATATAATTATGGCGTGGAAATAACAATCTAAAATTAATGATGTGGGTACAATTGTCATCAATATTATCAATAATTTAATATCATTTATCATACAACCAACGAAATAAAAGGATTTATTTACACAACCAACAAAATAAACATATATACAAGAATAGAAAATTGAGATCTTAAATTACCACAGATGCCATATTAAGCTTTTGCTTACTCATAGACACAACACAACCAACGAAATAAAAGGAAAGAGTAGTGAAATAGCATTAAAACAATTTATCATGTTTTTTCGTCAAAAAGAAACGGGAAAGAATTCCAACTCAACCAATCAAGTAGCCGCATATCCATCTCCCAATATTTTTCACCAACGAAACTCATTCAAACCTCAATACAAATTTTGTTCTTCATCATCACAAGACCAAAAATTATCAACATACATATATAGCATCAGCAAGGTTTCATCTTTCTTCGCCAAAAAAAAAAAAACCATCCAGCTAAAATTTTATGTATATATGTATGTGTACAAACAAAGACAAAAACATATTAATGCTCCAAATCCAATCCCCCGGCCCAAAAAAAAAAAAGCTATAAAATTTTGTGGCAAACATCATGCAAAAGTACTCTTATGGATATAATTAAAAAAAAATAAAAGCATTAAGACAAATAAAGTTGCTTTTAAGAGAAGTAATGTCATTAAAATTACCTGTAAAGCGAGACCCCAATTATTAATTCCTTAAAGAGAATTCACATGGAGTCAGACCAAAAATGTTAAGAAGCTCATGATAGCATAAGAAAAGAAGGAAAAGCTATAAATAGGCTTGGAGTTCAGACTGAAGATGAAATCATTACACAAACAGTTTCTTCAGACATACCTGCGGGCTATTTCAGTTGAGTTGGATAGCTTTCTCACAATTATTAGTTGCCTACAAAATAGATTAGGATAAATACAATGGTTGTCAATGCAATTCCTCCTACACAACAAATCAGGATAGTTAAAATTTAAAGTGTAAGACCAACAAGATACGATATATCTGTATATGAATTTCTGGGAGACTGCCAAAAGTAACTTCCAGTGCAAAGAATAATTAACTTTTTAAATCCCGCAATGACGTCTAGTCTCATTGGCAAGCATAGGTGCAGAAGAAAATGTGGTGTGGTGAAAAACTCTTCTAGTCCCATTTAAGAATAAGATTTAGTAGAATAAATCCATTCGGGCAATGTGATAGAACATTATAATCAAGACATACCATAAAAATTTCTTCTTTGAACATTATAATCAAGACGTAACATAAATAAAAATTCCATCTTTGACCATGTTGGATGCGGATTGTGAAATAGGCATCTAAAAGAGAGATTTTTGAAGACTAAAGAGAATGAGTAATTCAAAAGAGAGAAAATGTCAGACCTGAAGAACCAATGCTCAATTGTACAGTGCATCATAATCTTCTGGATTTCTGTCTGTCGCACTCGCATACCTAAAACCATTGGAATAGCAATTACAATATTGAATAAGCAAGAGCAACATAACAATTACAACAAGAAAGCATACCTCTTGGCAGAAAATGTGAGAATTCGCTGGCGAGATCGACCCTCTTCATCAACTCCTGTCACACTATTGGTCAGTTTTGTCGCAGCATTGTTCTGCTCCATGTATTGGTGCCGTGTATTCCCTTGACTGAACCAATTTAAATCCAAGAAATTTTAGAGATCTACTACCAGCTCAATTGTTCAAGCTTAATTATGCAACTTAAATCAATGAAAACGTAGACCAGGTGCTATCGTCACCTTCTTCGCTTTTCACTTCACTGAGCAGCTCTCTCATGGTGAAGGTTCGGTTGCCTTGGCCCTTTTGCAGCCTTGGCTTCAGTGTTTGTTCGGTGGAAGTAGTGTTGGTCAAGGTCTCTCTAGTCTCCTCCACCTTTGGATCCGCATCTGGCTCGGTTTTCTCAAGGACTTTTAATTGGAAGAAATTAGGGCTTTTACTTGGAAGAAATTAGGGATTTGAGAGGGAAGCGAGAGAGAGAGAGAGAAGCAGGAGAAGCAGAGAGGGGAATTTGATAACAAGAAATTAGGGATTTCAACCAGCATAAGAGAGAGAGCGAGAGAAGTAGGAGAATGGCAAAAAAAATTTTAGATTATATAAAATCTTGATACTGCGGGCCTCCAAAACCACAGTAAAGTCCATACTTCTACTGCAGGCGTATTGGCCCGCCGTAAATTTCAAACTTTTACCGTATTTTTGCAAGCCCGCGGTAAGTGGATGCAGTAAAAAGCCCATCCTGTTGTAGTGTAAGGTGGCATTATTACATGCATGACATTAATCTAGTGAACTGATTGGCAAGCAGACAAATTTCACTTACCCCTTTTTTTAAAATAATATTCGCTGATAATCAAGCTTTTACTCTTGTCAAATGAAAAAAGAAAATCCCCTCATGTTTTAAAAGTTGTATGAAATTGAATCCCATTAAAATCCAATAGAAATTAAAGTTCAATATTTCAAAAGTCATATTATTTATTTTCTAAAAACAACGCATTCCATATAAACATATATGTGACATCTGATCAACTGAAAATATAAGAAAACTAGTAGTGTTGAAGCTAAGATTTCACAATAGTGAAGGACTTGTGGCACGATCTTATGCGTCTAAAACAACGTAAAAAGAATAAAATAGTGGCAAATTTAGTTGCCGCCAACTAGCAAATTTCTAAAGGATGGATTTGATAATTAAAAAACAAGCGAAACGTTTTAGGGGTGATTTTTTTTTGTCCGAAATCTAGATAGTTTTCAATTTAAATGAAAATTTGAATATGTCTGCATATAAAAATCTGAATGATATGTTTATTTTTTATATATTAACATCTGAATTGAAATGTCTAAAACTAATGATGTTACATATATATTCCTATTTATATATATTATTTTCACTTATAATTTTATTTTACAAAGTAAAATTATTTGCATATCAAGATTTTTATGAATTTAATTTATTTAAATCTGTATGATTGGGAAAGACGTTGTTTTTTTTTTTAAAGAATTTAATATGTAAATAAGCTAAATGAAAATTAAATATTTTAAAAATTTATAGAATCATAATATAAAATTAGAAACAAATAATAATGTCCCAAAATTAAATATTAGGCTATGTACAAATTGGTTACAAATGAATTTTTATAAGGGGATTTAAGAGGATTAAAAGATTAATAAATGATTCAAACATTTGTATTCAGATCACAGTTATAACTTTTAGCTTTTTCCGTTTGCATAAAAAAGTCTACTATTAAGTCTTAAGTCAAAAAAACAAACATCATGAAAAAATATGAAGTCTGATAAAGAGATAAATTTAGACTTCATTAAAAAAAAAAAGAGTCCCTTAATTTTATTAGGTTGGATTATTGTTGAGTTTTTTTTAATTAAATATGTTGATATTTAGAAAAAGGTTGTCAAGTCGATAGCATTTGCTTTGACAGATTGTCCTTTCTATTTCTATTATGGTTGGTATAAATTACTGATTTTTCTCCTTATCTTTAGCTCTATAGAATGATGTTGGTTGCACATTCAAGTTTGACTTCACTCCTTGTATGCACCTATATATAATCATACTATAAATCTTCCAAGAAATATGGAAAATAATTCCCAAAGTCTCTTTTATCTCCTCTGTTTTTTCAAGGTATCAAAGCCTTGTTCTTAAGTGTCTCTTTCGTTTCCTCTCCAAAAATTCTATGTCAAAATGACAACTGAATCATCATCAAAACAAATTGAAACTATGGATCCTTTTCATTTGCATCCTTTTGATCATCCAAGACTTTTTCTTTTTTCCATACGCCTAAATGGTGATAATTACAAAACTTGGGGTTGTGCCATGGAAATTGCCCTTAGTTCCAAGAACAAGATTGGTTTTATGGATGGTTCAATTAGTAAGTCGTCATAATCGGATGCAAAATTCTCCCTTCAGAAGAGGTGCAATGATATGATTATTTCTTGGTTTCTAAACTCTTTAGAACCAGATGTTGGCAAAGGCAACATATATGCTGATTCTACATTTTAAGTATGGTCCAATCTTAAGGAGTTTTTCTTTCAAAAAAATGCTTCAAGAATATATCAAATTGAAAAAGGATATCGCGTTGCTTCAACAAGAGACTATGTAGTTTCATCTTATTACACAAACTTGAGGTTTTATGGGAAATTAGCATCTTTCAATGATATGCCCAATTATTGTTATGGTGCAATGAGGTCACATAATAAGTGTGATCAAAGGGAAAAGGTAATACAATTTCTTATGAGATTAAATGATTAATTTCAACTTTTTGTGGTCAAATTCTTCTTATGTAGCTACTTCCAACTGTTGGAAAAACATATTGATTCCCTTATCCATTAGGAAGAGAGAGTTAGGGAATTAGTTATATTCAAAGAAGTTATAATGGTCGATGAATGCAAAAATCAATTTCTATCAAGAAATAATTCATCTAAGAACAGCAAAAGGGAAGCTGCATTGCCATTGTAATGGAAATAGTCATACCATCCACATATGCTACACCTCTATGGTGTAAGGGTTGGAATTTTGCTTATGGTTTTGAGGCCCAGTGATAATAGCCAGAGACAACAATCAAAAGTCTTTCCTAATGACACATCCGAAAAAGGATTGTCTCCCAAGTATAGGAGTGTCGAAGTAATAAAACCCGGTGAGACCGGGGTCGATCCACGAGGAAGGGAATTTAAGCGTTACAAATTATAAGCTAAACAAATGTGATATGGATGATTCAAAGAGGTGACATGATAATATCAACAAGTATGTAAGATGGTAGGTGGTATTACCGACCATTCAAATATAAAACAAAAAGCAAGAGGAGGTAAAACCATCCATGGAAATAGGTGGTATAACCAACCATAGTAAATTAAAGAACAATTTCATAAGGTGGTAGAACCTACCATAGTAAATAAAATAAAAGTTCATAAACAATAGAATAATTAAAATACAAGAGGAATTAACACAATAACAATGAAGGCTAAGGTTAGGGGATCCGCCCTTGATATTTTGAATAAGGATAATTAACCCATTTTAGTTATATGAATTATATTTGTTTCATTACCAATATTTATACCACTTCTTGTAAATGGGTTCAAGCATCCAATGTGCCAATCACCATATGTCTACAACAAATCAAGGTTCCTAACTAGATTCGTGTCGGTAAGGAAGAACCATACATCATCTAGAAAGGATCCAAGCATTTGATGTGCCAAGGATTGTCGACAATGGATCAAGACCTCCACTTTACGAGTGGTGTCAAGATTGATTAAGAAATTAAATATAAATCATATTTAATAAACATTATAAGATTAAGATTATTAAGCACATATCAAGGGTTAGAGAATTCTTATTCTCATATCAAGGGTTTCACCCTTTCACCTTAGCAAAAGAGAAATTAGAAGAACATTATAATAGAAAGAAAATAAAATGCAAGAAAAAGGAAATTCATTAATAACATAAACACACAAAACACAATACAAGATCCTAGCCAAAGCCAAAATGTTCCAGCCAAGGCCAAGATGCCCCAATGGGTCACAAGGCACCTCTATTTATAGATACATCCAGGGGCAAACTTGTCAAATTACAAGGGCATAATTGTCAAATATTAGTTGTAAATATCTTTGACAATTGGGATCATTAGGCACCGACTTTGACCATCAATTTTGACATCGAAATGTTGTGAATTTTAATCACATGTCTTCATGAAAGTTGTAGATATTTCTCTCAGCTTTCTAGAACATATTGATTTGCACAATTTGGATACATATTTTGAGAGATACAGTCCAAATACTGAGGCCTGGTCAGACTGGGCTGAGACTATAGATGGGTTCACTTCAAGCCCAATTTTGGTCCACTAAGAGCCCGAATTTGATGATGCTTGTGAAATGCAATCCTGTAGACAATTAAGTCAGCTTTCCAAAACATTAAGAATTGCACCATTCTGATCTATAAATAGAGAGTTATGCCCATTTTACCGAACCTATAACAAAACCAAAAAAAATAGAGAAATTAATTCCAAAGATGCAAATGCTCCAAATATGCTTAAGTTTAGGAATTTAATGACACTATTAATGCAATATGATGAACTAAACTCTTATTAAACATGTATATTTAAGTGTTCATCACACACCCCAACTAGCTTATTGCTAGTCCCTAGTAATTAAAGCGTTATTATTTAGAAGTGGTTTATAGAATTTTACATCCAAGGTGGTCATTATTGCACTCTCCTTGATTTTATCCAAATAAACAAACTCTCAACTGATTTTTTTTTTGAATGACTCATGTACCCTTCAGTCAAGATATCCACAAACCTTCTTTTGTGCTCAGTTGACACATGACTATGGGGCTTATTAGAAATAAGCTATATCGGTTCTAGTATTTGTTAAGGCTAACAACCTTAGGTAGGGGATATTCATTCATTTTATACATTTTTTTCTTTTTCTTTTTTTTTTGAAAGAATGCATCTTTAACCCATGTAGCGAGCCTTAGGCTAATGACTCCAAGATCAGTTGGCCTTAGGGCATTAGGTGTTAAGACACCCCTACGAGCTTAACGACTCGGGTTCCCGATGCTTTATTTTTGCTTAGAAACTTGTGGATAGTGCAATGTTCAATCCCATTAAGCTTTCTCCTTAACCCATGTAGCGAGCTTTGGGCCAATAGCTCCCAAACCAGTTGGTCTTAGGGTATTAGGTGTTGAGGCACCCCTCGGGCTTAATTGCTCGAATTAAGGAGGCTACAAGACCAAACTTATCCACCATTGCTTTCTCTCTTTTTTCTTTTTTTTTTTATTTTTCATTTTTTTTAAAATTTTCCCCTTCCTTTTGTTGTTATCCTAAACAAAACAAAAGAACTCAAATATTACAATATTTCATTTTGCCACCCATAATCATACATCAAGGTATGTGTGTGTGCATGTGTGAAGAAAGATTCATAGATACTTGCTTAATGAGCACATAAGCACACAATTTATTAAATGATAAGGTTGTGAGAGTTCATAGATTTGAATGATTCAAAGTGAAATGAATAAGACCTCCTTGTTATAAAATTCAAAAATCAAGACTAAATAATATCAAATAAGTCTTTAAAAAATGCAAGAATAAAATGACAAATTGGTTAGAATGGTTTCAAGAGTTCAAACTGGTCCTCCCCTACTCTGCCATTCCTGACCCAGAATGCGTCTCAAGAGGATTTGAACTCCTTACACCGCACTCTGAATTTAATTACTAACTCGCTTTTTTTTTTTTGCAAGAAAAAATAAAATTTTAAGACACACTTATGTCTACTATCCTTCCCCCCCAACCAAATGAAACATTGTCCTCAATGTTTAAATGTAGAGAGATAAAGTATAGGAGACATTACCTGAAGCTTCTGTTATTCAAGAGAGATGACCTGAAAGACTCATAAAATAACATGCTATAAAATAAAATAAAGGACAAGAAGAAAAAATTACAAACGGAGATTCAGATCCAATTTGCACTTTTTGTTTTGCCCTCCTGCCCAATTAATTTGAGTACTAGCTGGGTCAGGTTCATACTCAACTTCTTGTAATTTGTCAAGTAACTCACCAGCAGAAGTGGCAGAAACAAGGATCTTTCTCGCCCAATGTGGGATAAAATTTTGTTCTACAGCTGCATCAACAAAACTTATTAAAGGATCAAAGAAATTGTTAACATTCAACAAACCTATGGGTTTTTGATGGAGATTCAGTTGGGCCCAAGAGGCAATTTGAAAAATTTCTTCAAGAGTGCCAAAGCCACCTGGTAAAGCAATAAAGGCATCTGAATTGATGAGCATATGTGCCATGCGTTCATGCATAGAGGAGACCTGTAACTCCTTCCCAACCGTTTTTCCAACAATGCTTTCTACAGCCAAAGCTTTAGGAATAACTCCTAACACTTGACTACCTCCTACATGTGCAGCTGTTGATACGCAACCCATTAACCCGAGGCTACCTCCCCCATAAACCACATGAATCTTTCTTTCAGCCAGTAGTCTACCAAGGTAATTTGCTACTTCTATAAACTCCTCACTTTTACCCTGGTCGGGATCCACAGAATACACATATCCTTTGGATTCAACGTTTTGAAGTTCCCTCCATGTCTATGCAACTCTCTAACTATGTGTGAAGAAAAGAACAAGAGATGTGGTATTTATGGAGTGCAAAAAGGTATGCTAATGATGATATCTATCTAGGTAGCTCGGTTGTTTGTTGAAAAATTTGACAATAATGCATAAAAATTCAAAAGATGATGAAATAAGACACATAAGTCAAACAAAAGATACAAATTCAAAAATGACAGCTATGAGGTATTAAAATTCAAAAATGATGGCACGCATGCATATGTACAGGTAGTTGTGACTGTGGCTCACATCTTCCTCTGGTTTTACGTCCAGAAACGGCTTAAACACCTTCTATGAGTTGGGGATATGCTTCCCATCCAGTTTTCTTATAAACTGGCAAACAGGGTCGTTTTGAGTCAGATTCCCAAGACTATAGCGTTCCTGCTCATCTTGGAAATTGTGTCCATAAGTTAAAAATTTCACGCTGCACAAGTCCACAAGAATGCGTCTCAAGAGTCGTTTGGATATCATCCAAAGACTCCTTACTCAGTCCATTCTTGATGAACTGTAGTTTATCCTCTCGATTGTTAGACAAATATCCCAAGGAGCAGCAACGCTGGTTACAAGTCCATCTTGCACATCTGGGACAAACTTGTAACCTTTTCGCTCTTCGTTTTTTGGCATAAGAGCTTTTTCCCAAACCTGGCATATGGGAAAACAAGATTATCTGAAAACTCACAAGAGAATCGAACCTTGGCTTCAATTAACCATCTTAAATCAGCAGGAATACCCTTACGCATCAACAACCTTAGTCTTTCTGCACGAGCTTTATAAATTTTAAGCAAATCATTTTGAGGAAGAGAGGGAAAATGTTTGTGCAATTTTGAGAGAATGGTATCCATGTGAAGAAAATGAGAGAGAAGAAAAGAAATTGGATGCAAGGTGAGCAACAGTTTTTAGAGAACTGAAAAAACGACTTTAAAAGTCACGGAGTACCGTATCCGCCACTTGACCAGGAAATAAAATAAAAACACACAACTAAAATAAACGCACACAAAATAAAATAAAAACAAACTAGAAATGATAGCAAAAATCAAGAATAAAAATAAAAATGAAAATATGGCATAGATGGATAAAATTTGATCAATCATTATAAAGAAATGCAAAAAGAGGAATCTCTTCAAAAGTGATTTACCACGGTCAAAAATATGCCATTGAGGTGGCACCTTTCTTTTTCCTTTATTTGTGAGAATGAAAGAGATTACCACTATCTGAGTTTGTTTGTCCTTAAAGCATGCATTATTGAGTGTGGATGTTTCTTCCTGCCTTTTTTCGAACCATGGCTCCCAACTCTTAATCTCCTTCACCTGTACAAAATCAAGCAATGAAAATTCTTTAGAAGCAATGGGCACTAGTTGCATACTTGGTTCAAAAGAACTAGTTAACCCGATTTCCAAAGGAGTTGAAAAATTCTCATTTTGGATATAGTCTTCCACGTTAGTTTTTGTCCTATTAGCTTCCTCATTTTCATCATGCTCGAAAAATTCATTAATATCAAAATTTTGGTTAAATTCCTTTGCATGATGCATAAGTGAGGATTCGGTCTTTTCTTTGTTAGGTGTAAGTTGATTAACCTCTTCCTTACCCTTTAGGATTGATTCATCATCTTTCTCATAAGGGTTAGGAATATGTTCTTGATCAACCTTACCATCATGAAGAGCACTTACCGAATCTTCATCTAGATGTTGGCTACTTGGATTACTCACATGTGGATTGATGAGGTTTGGCTCGAGTTGAGATGGAAACACACCTTTCTCATGAGTACTAAATGCAAATGCAAGTTTTTCAAGAGCATCATTCAAGTTTGCCATAGTTTGAGCAACTTGACTATTAAAAGCCTCTTGCTTTGCAATGAATGAATTCCATGTTTCTTCAAGATCCTTATAAGATGCATGATCATGAGTTTTTTGAAAATTTTGACATGATTGAAAGGAAGGTTGGTAAGATTGTGCATTATTATCATTCCTCCAATCAAAATTCAAGTGATTTTTCCATCCAAAATTTTGTGAGTAAGGATTAGGATTTGACCTTTGGAAAGTGTTTAAAACGTTGGTTTGCTCATGGAGACTTTTCCTAAAGGTAGGCACAATTGGGCAATCATCCGTAGGATGATCACTAGAATTACAAGTTTGACAGACAGTTTCTTGCATAGACCACATTTCTAAGTCCTCGACTTTCCTAGCTAGGGATGTAAATTTAACATGTAGATCATGATTCTCCCTAAAGTTATATATGCCTCTACTAGACGTTCTTGGTACCTCATAAGTGCCAACATTGTTCCAATTTTGGGCATTTTTCGCTAGTAAGTCTAGGAAATCCATGGCTTCATCAGGGTCTTTATTTTCAAATTGTCCATTACACATTAATTCTACCATTTGCCTAGCTTGATGTGTAAGACCTTCATAGAAAATTAAAACTAGTCTCCATGTTTCCAAACCATGGTGAGGACAAGTATTAAGCAATGCTTTATACCTATCCCAACATTGGTAAAAGGTCTCTCCCTGTTTTTGAGTGAAATTGATGATTTGCCCTTTGAGAGAATTTGTTCTATAGGGAGGAAAGAATTTTTTCAAAAATTGTTGTTGCATTTCATCCCATGAACTAATGGATCCTGACCTAAGATTTTGTAGCCATGTTTTAGCTTTATCTTTTAAAGAAAAAGGAAAAAGCTTTAATCTAAAGATGTTTATGCTACAATTTAGGTCACAATAGATATTGCAAAAATCTTTAAATTCTCTCAAATGCAAAAATGGGTTTTCAACATCTAGGCCATGAAAGTGGGGTAAGAATTGAATGAAATCCGATTCATGGTTGAAATATTTTGCATCATGAGGGAAGACTATGCATGATTGTGCATGAGTTCTTATGTAATCCATTAATGTCCTTGGTTGGGTATGAGCATGTTTTTCAAAGAAGATGAGTGGCTACAAACAATTCTACCAACTAATGCAAAGAGAAAGAAAAGATGAGCACATGCAAGAAAAATAAAAATAGAAATGGGGAGAGAAAAGAGAAACACATACAAGAAAAATAAAAATAGAAATGAGAAAAGAGAATACTTACAATTTTGTACGCCAATTTTTACCTTCCCCGGCAACGGCGCCAAAAACTTGACACATCCGAAAAAGGATTGTCTCCCAAGTATAGGAGTGTCGAAGTAATAAAACCCGGTGAGACCGGGGTCGATCCACGAGGAAGGGAATTTAAGCGTTACAAATTATAAGCTAAACAAATGTGATATGGATGATTCAAAGAGGTGACATGATAATATCAACAAGTATGTAAGATGGTAGGTGGTATTACCGACCATTCAAATATAAAACAAAAAGCAAGAGGAGGTAAAACCATCCATGGAAATAGGTGGTATAACCAACCATAGTAAATTAAAGAACAATTTCATAAGGTGGTAGAACCTACCATAGTAAATAAAATAAAAAGTTCATAAACAATAGAATAATTAAAATACAAGAGGAATTAACACAATAACAATGAAGGCTAAGGTTAGGGGATCCGCCCTTGATATTTCAAATAAGGATAATTAACCCATTTTAGTTATATGAATTATATTTGTTTCATTACCAATATTTATACCACTTCTTGTAAATGGGTTCAAGCATCCAATGTGCCAATCACCATATGTCTACAACAAATCAAGGTTCCTAACTAGATTCGTGTCGGTAAGGAAGAACCATACATCATCTAGAAAGGATCCAAGCATTTGATGTGCCAAGGATTGTCGACAATGGATCAAGACCTCCACTTTACGAGTGGTGTCAAGATTGATTAAGAAATTAAATATAAATCATATTGAATAAACATTATAAGATTAAGATTATTAAGCACATATTAAGGGTTAGAGAATCCTTATTCTCATATCAAGGGTTTCACCCTTTCACCTTAGCAAAAGAGAAATTAGAAGAACATTATAATAGAAAGAAAATAAAATGCAAGAAAAAGGAAATTCATTAATAACATAAACACACAAAACACAATACAAGATCCTAGCCAAAGCCAAAATGTTCCAGCCAAGGCCAAGATGCCCTAATGGGTCACAAGGCACCTCTATTTATAGATACATCCAGGGGCAAACTTGTCAAATTACAAGGGCATAATTGTCAAATATTAGTTGTAAATATCTTTGACAATTGGGATCATTAGGCACCGACTTTGACCATCAATTTTGACATCGAAATGTTGTGAATTTTAATCACATGTCTTCATGAAAGTTGTAGATATTTCTCTCAGCTTTCTAGAACATATTGATTTTCACAATTTGGATACGTATTTTGAGAGATACGGTCCAAATACTGAGGCCTGGTCAGACTGGGCCGAGACTGTAGATGGGTTCACTTCAAGCCCAATTTTGGTCCACTAAGAGCCCGAATTTGATGATGCTTGTGAAATGCAATCTTGTAGACAATTAAATCAGCTTTCCAAAACATTAAGAATTGCACCATTCTGATCTATAAATAGAGAGTTATGCCCATTTTACCGAACCTGTAACAAAACCAAAATTAAGAGAAATTAATTCCAAAGATGCAAATGCTACAAATATGCTTAAGTTGAGGAATTTAATGACACTATTAATGCAATCTGATGAACTAAACTCTTATTAAACATGCATATTTAAGTGTTCATCACCTAACTTATAGGAACATTGAGATTCAACATTGAAATATAGAAGAAAGGCAAGTAGGCTTAAGACCGGAATGTTGGTGAAGGAACTAGTCAAGACCTTACAAATTATATCTCCGGATGCATATGCAAATTACGTACCACTATTGGCACGCGCCTGTAGCTAGAAGTGGTGCATGAGCGACTCTAGCCATTAGAGGTGACACATGAGCACCTCTAGGGTTCGCGCTTAGAAGGATCAAGAAACCCCACTAGTGTTGATAGTGGAAGCATGTGCTTATAACATTATGGGCGCGTGCCTATAGCTATAGTCCTACATCGGGAAAAGGGCTCATTTTGTAGCCCTTAAAAGGCTTATATAAGGGCACTCAAACCTAGAAGGCCTATATAAGGGCAGTCAGACCTAGGTTGAAAGCAAGCGATTTTGGGGTAGAAAATACCTAAAAATCAATATTAGGATAGTTCAAAGTTTTTCCTTCAGTATAAATATTTTCGATATTCTCTCAGTATTCCTATTGTCCCTTGGATTATTATAGGATGCGCTAGTCAAGATTTGACTTCCGATCAAATTCGAAATTTAGTAAGTTTTCTAAGGGCCTCCTCTTCAATTTAAAATTTGCCATGTTTAGTTTAGGTATAATATGAGATAATTACACCATGTTTGGATTACGATTAATAGTAGTTAATTGCCATGTTTAGTTTAGAATTAGTAGTTAATTACGATATTTAGTTTAGAATTAGAAATAGTCAATTAGTAGTTACTTGCCATGTGTGGGCGGGGGATCTTTTTTGCAAGGAGCCCTGGTCTTGAGCCACGAAGCCTTGGGGCCACACAGGGAGAGTTGCTTTGAAAGTCGCCACTGGATAATTTCACCATGGGATAAAGTTTTTGAGTGATGGTATTCCGATCCCTTGCTTTTGGACCTAAACCACTTTCACCTTTTAGAAAGGGGTTTAAAAAGCTAGGTATAGATCTTCGATCCACCAACATAGAGTCAGACCTCCACTAGGGTCTACGAAGGCTATGGTTTTCAATTGTTAATTATTGTCTATTTTGATCCTAATTTGTTTTAAATGCACACAATGAATTTTATCTCTTATTGCATGTCAGGTAACTTAACCATGAGTAAGAAACAAACAATTAAATATATTTTCAATAAAAAATGTGTGATAATGAGGTCATCATCATAACTACTTCCCTAATGTGATAAAATAAGTTTGAAGGCAAAAGATAATTCAAGGTAAGGAAATTGAAGTTAAAACACTTCCAATGTTACTTAAGCACTGCATGAATACACCACAAATTACAAGAGAGTCTCTACCATTAAAAAAAGGGGTTTTTCGCTAATCCATGCGAATCCACTCACCTTTTAACCACTCTTGCGGCCACACTCATATTTCAACACTTCAACAACAAACCTCACTATTATAACCATCTCAATCAGATTTCCCACCAAATAATGTGGGTATACCCACATCCAACATCACCAACTCACTCCACTAAACCTCAAATCTCCAAGATAAATTCCTTGCCATCAATACGTGTCCATTTACCACTTGATACTTTAAATCATCTCATTTGACATAAACTAGCAACATGAGCAATGAGCGTCTCACCAACAATTGCGAGGCCACTTGCTCGTCACTTGCTCGCACTTCCATCAACCTACTTAGGGTATTATCAACATCATAATGGCAATTTGTAAACATCAATATGCATCACTAAATAAAGAAGGAGTCTTAGGAACTTAACTAAACTAATAGGCTCTAACCATCTATTGCATTAACATGCATCGCTAAATCATTAATCATTATAAATACAATCAACACAAAAACATGACACAACAAGCAAATACATCAAATAGCCTACTTTTCATGCATATCCCACATTTTAACGAAAGCAAAAATGGTTTTAAACCTACACACATGCTTACATTAACTATGAGCTTTGTTATCATCACATAAAGTAACAAACAAACATAATATGGGCATCCCACTATTCATTCATGTTAATCATGCAAAGTCAAAAGAAAATGGTGTCAAATACTTAAGCAGTTAAGACTGCCAACGAGCATCATTTCCCAAATGCAAAAAAAATTAAACAACCACGGAACAATAAAGCAAAAGTGGACAGTCCACCATTCATCATTTTCATGCATAGAAAGCTCCATAAAATGATAGAAAACACATACACAAACAAGCCTGATCATAAGCAACAAGCACTGGTTGTCCATTATTTTTACAAGAACAGGGATGAATTAAGCTCCGGTTGGAGGAGAACAAGTTCCAACCTTCAGAGAAACAGAAAGATTGGGCTTCATAATTATAGAATGTGATTTTTATGGTTCTAAAATCCTCCAAAGGAACTCTGCAATTATTTAGTCACTGAGAATTTCATCAAAAATGATGAAACAGTTATCAATTACTAATTTAGAGAATTTGAACTGTAAATAAAAAATTTTAATCAACTTTATTTTTAAGTCAAAAGCTCAAGTACAATTGATAGGTGTCTATTTATGTATTACTTTTATATCAATTCGTCCATATTTCTTTGCTATATTCCTTGGTATTTTTATGTTTTTGTGTGGTTTTGATGTTTGTAGGAGTTTTGGAGCAACTTGTACAAAAATGGAGTAAAACCCTTCATTTTCACCTCTGCTAGTCAGTGATCTTCTCGGATTTAATTGTATTGATATACAATGAACCCGAGGACATGTTATATACCGTTGGAAAGCTCTCAAAGTCTATTTTCTGGAGAAATTTACGGTTTATAAATCCATTCAGTGTACCAAAAGTTGTAATCAAAACAGTGTGAGATGTATAGAAATATAATTCCACAAGCACTGTAGCATGTATAATACGGGGCACTGTAGCAAGTCACTGTAGCAGAGTATTTAAACACATTTTAGGGTTTTATTTTCATAACTTGAAGAGGGGAGAACGTGGTAGAGGCTGAAGCTCTGGAATTCTTTCATCTCTTGGAGTTCTTGAAGGAGAAAGGAAGCTTGGAAAGAGGAAGAACTACAATCCAAAGAGAATTACATCAAATTTGCTAAGTTTTTCCCTTCCCTTTCATTTTCTGGAATGTCTCCATGTTGTATTGTATTTACCACGTTCTTAAACATGTGTAACTGAATCTGAATTGGTTGAGGGTGATTTCAAAGCCCCTGATATGGTTTTTGTAAGTTGATTGTGTAAGGAATTGTTATCCAATTCTCTAATTGAAGTTGCTTGTATTTTCCCATGTTTAATGCTTATGATTGCTTGCTGGATTGTATTTGGGTGGCCAACTGAATATAATCTGGATATTGTCTATTGCTAGACTAGAAATCTTGATCCGTAATTGTCTTGAATTTCTAATCATTAGTAGCAAAATTGTGATCAGAGATTGCAATTGGAGAATACAACCTAAGTTAAATAATCCGAGCTTGTGTGTTTATTGCTTAGATCAACCTATCTTTCTTATCGTAATGCATCCATTGAATTAAATTTAGAGAGCTTGTTCTAGGTTGTTTAATGGATAGAGATTAAATAAAGAGCCTGTTTTATTTAACAACAAAGTAAGGAAAGATTGGGATAACAGAGCTTGTTGTTATCTACGGTTGATAATTTCAATGGTGTAATTGGATGACAATTCTACAATTAATTCGCAAATCCATATCTTGTGGTAGAGAAGGATCCCTTAACCAGGTTTCTCTCATTGATTTTTCAATCTGTTTTAATTTGTATTGTGTTATTCTTTACTTGCATTAATATTTCATCAAGTTAATCAATCAACAAAACCCCCCTCATTTAGTTATTGTTGCTTTCGAATAACAAATTCAATTAGAATCAATCCTCGCGGGAACGATATCTTACTCATCACTTTATTACTTGTGCGACTAGTATACTTGCTAGTTTTGAACGCATCAAGTTTTTGGCGCCGCTGCCGGGGATTGATTTTCTAATCGATTTGTTATTTTGTTTTCATTGTTGATTCATATTTTCTTTGTTTTTCTTTTCTGATTGTTTGTATTTAGACAACATGGCAGTAAACTTCTATCAATTCAGTAGCGGATTTGAGCCACAAGTACCATGGAGAATAAATGAGGTAAGCACTCCGAACATTGAACAACAACTTTCTGAGCTAACTTCTCTTATGGAAAACATGGCTGTAGGAGATATGCAAAAATCTTATGAATGTGGGATATATTCTACGATGGAGCATCCAATCGACATATATCCAACTTTACAAGAAGTATATATGGAAAAAGCCAATGCCATGGGTGGATTTCCAGGACAAACGAGGCAATGGTATGATCCTTTCTCTAGCACGTACAATGCTGGATGGGAAGATCAACATAATTTCAGTTACTGGAATCATCAACCAATCACTCCAAATGTGATACCAATCGGCCACAAAGTTTCAATCAACCTAGAGTGCAGCAACCATTTCAAATGCAACCACCACCAATGCCACATCCAGCACCGCAACCAGCTTCGCAAAACTCAGGTATGTCTCTCGAAGATATTGTTAATGCACTTGCCACTAACACAATGCAATTCCAGCAGAAAACTGGGGCAAGTATCCAAAACCTGGCAAATCAAATAGGACAATTGGCTACTAGCATGAGCAAATTCGAGGGCCAAGACTCAGAAAATTTATCTTGTCAAACGGTGATCAATCCAAGAGAGAATTCTTGTGCGATAACTTTGCAAAATGAAGAGCAATTAGATGTCCTGCCAAAGAAATCACAAAACTGATGAAGGAGATGACACCACTTCCACCATGAACAAAACACTGACTTCTCAGGTAAATCCTATAACTCTCATTCCTTCATATGTTTCTCCTCCACTTTTTCCTAGTAGATTTGCAAAATCGAAAAAGGAGGAACAAGAACAAGAAATACTGGAAACTTCTCACAAAATCGAGGTAAATATACCACTTCTGGATGCTATCGAGCAAGTACCTCATTATACAAAATGTCTCAAGGAGTTATGCACCAGCAAAAGAAAGTTAAAAAGAAATGAGAAAGTAAGTGTGGGGGAAGATGTTTCAGCTGTATTGCAAAGGAAAATTCCTCCAAAGTGCAAAGATCCAGGTACGTTCACCATTACATGTACCATTGGTAAAACTAAATTTGAAAGAGCTATGTTATATTTAGAAGCATTTATTAATATCATGCCATACTCTATTTATGCTTCTTTAAATCTTGGACCTCTTACGGAAACTGGTATTACCATTCAACTTGCTGACCGTTCTAATGCATATCCTAAGGGAGTTGTGGAAGATGTGCTTGTGCAGGTGAATCAATTGGTTTTCCCAGCAGACTTCTATGTTCGTGAAATGGAGGATGAGACATCTCCTAATCCAACACCAATTCTTTTGGGGAGACCATTCTCGAAAACTGCTCGAACTAAAATTGATGTTCATGATGGCACTCTCACCATGGAATTCGATGGCGAAGTGATTCGTTTCAATATTTTTGAGACAATGAGGTACCCTAGTGACTTGCATTCTGTTTTTGCAGTTGATGTTATTGATTCTTTGCCACAAAAACATTTTGAGTTAACTCAAAAGGATGGATTGGAAGTGGTTTTTAGTGAGCACATAGGGACAGAAAATTCCAAGGAATCAGGAAGGTTGATACAAGTGTCCAAAGAAATGGAGGAAGCTGTGGCAAGCTTAGATGAGACCATAGCTATAACCACAAATAGGTATGGTATTTTGTGCATTCAATTTCCTTTATCTAATGAGAAAATTCTTCCTTCTGTGATGACAGCCCCTGCCTTGGAGCTTAAGTCACTTTCAGATAATTTGAATCATGGATTCTTGGGTGAGAATGATACTTTGCGAGTTACAATGGAAATGGGCCTTGCACGAATACAAGAAGAGAAACAGTCCGAATACTTACAGATCACAAAATAGCTATTGGTGTGGACGATTGCTAACACCCAAGGCGCCAAGCCATATGCATTGACCGTATCTTGTTAGAAGAGGGATCCAAGCCCATTAGAGAGAACAACAGAAATTGGACCTCCCATGATTGAACCAAAGTCGGGTGAGGCCGTTAAACCAATCGCTTATGGGACGGCAACCAATGTTTTTGAAAAATAAATTAAAAAAGAAAGAAAATAAAATGAGGTAATAATGATTGATTTTTGTGTCTCGAGGAGATTCCTTTCATAGGCCATCAAATTGATCAGGTTTTATCTCTCTTTGCCATCTGTCTTATTTGTTTTTATATTTTTTACTTTTTTTTTGACTTTTGTTTGCTATTGTGTTGTTATCTCTTTTATGTGTCTTTAGTTTCGTTATTGCTCTTTTCTTTTCCTTTCTTTTGTTTAATTTGATTACTCTGTGCTTTGAGCTCATTTGTGCAGCAGCTTGTGGAAACATCCAAACGGAAGTTGAAGTCATTCGCCAAAGGTTTGAAACGTGCATATATTGGAGAAAAACAAACCCGATCGCATTATCGGTAATATCTCTTCCTTTCTCCTCTTCAATGGATGCCGATATCTTTCTGTCGAACCTTCGTAAATATTTCCCTTCACTTCCTCAAAATGCTGTGTTTAAAATTTATAAAGTACGAATGACTAAACTTTGGGCATTGATGCTCCTAAATGTGCCTGCGGATATCCGATGGCTTATCGAAGCCAAGGGGAGATTGTCCGGTGAGCCGGATATTAATCTCGTAAAATACATGCCTGGTCTAGGAAAGAGCTACTACGCCAAGAGGCGAAGCGAAAAGGTTACAAGTATGTTATAAATGGCTAAGATGGAATTGTTTAACCAGACTGTCGTTTCATTAGGTTTCGTGTCTAGAACAGAGAGATAAACTGTCGTTTATTAAGAATGGTTTGAGTAATGAGTTGCTGGATACTGTTTTATTAACTCTGAGTCACATTCTTGTGGACTTCGTTCAGCGTTGAATTGCTTAATCTATGGACACAATTTCGGGATGAATTGCAGTGTTATAGTCTAGGGAATCTGACTAAAAACAACCCTGTTTGCCAGTTTATAAGAAAACTGGATGGGAAGCAAATCCCCGACTCATAGAAGGCGTTTCAGCCGTTACTGGACGTAAAACCAGAGGAAGATGTGAGCCACAATCACAACTACTTGTATATTGAATGTGTGTTGTTGTTGTAGAATTTTTTTTTCTTGTTTCGTTTGATCTGATTATCAATGTTGTTTTTGTGTTGTTGTTGTTTGTTGATTTTGTTTGTTTTAATTTCAAGTTTTCTTTTGACAAACCATATGACTACCCCATGGCATAAGCACACGTGGAGGACAAGGCGGAGGTTCTCGTCAACCTCCGCCGAAAGTTATTTTTTTTTCTCCATTTTCATGCACATGTGAGAGGACAAGTGTGGAGGTTTTGTCAACCTCCGCCGAAAGTAATCTCTACTTTTCATGCTTCACGTGGGAGACAAGTGTGTAGGTTTTGTCAAACTCCACCGAAAGCATATCTAAGTTTTGTCAAATCTGGGGCGCTTAAAATCGGCATCGGAAACTCCACCGAAAATTATGTCCCCATGTGTCAAATTGCGAGGGTTTAAGTGTGTATTATATCATGCTGCATTTGAAATGTCATTTTTATAAACCTGTCTTGCACTTGAATCACATAAATACCTAACGCACATCATATCTTGCACAAGTTTAGAGCACTTTTAGAATGGAGAAAACACCAATTCGGCGATTCCAAAATATATGCGTATTTTGTGGATCGCAATTTGGTAAAGATGGAGAGTTTACAACATCAGCTCTTGATCTTGGTAGGACATTAGCTGCGAGGGGTATTAATTTGATTTATGGAGGGGGTAGTCTTGGGTTAATGGGGGGTGTGTCAACAGCTGCATCCCTAGGAGGGAGCAAAGTTCTCGGCATTATCCCTAAACCATTAGCTGTACGAGATATCGTAGGCAACACAATCGGGGAAGAGTTACAGGTCTCTAGTATGCTTGAGCGTATTGCACATATGGTTGTTAAGTCCGATGCATTTATAGCTTTGCTGGGTGGTTATGGTACATTAGAGGAGATATTTCAAATCACCTCTTGGGCACATCTAAACATCCATCGGAAACCCATTGGTTTGTTAAATGTTAATAATTTTTTTGATGGTTTGTTGTCCTTTCTTGATCAAGCTGTAGAAAAAAAATTCATCTCACCGTCAGCAAGGCAAATGCTGGTTACAGCTTCAACTGCAGGAGAGTTAATTGACAAACTACAAGAATTCGTCTATTCACCTGATCCAACACTGGCTCGGATCAATTGGTTTGGAGAAGGCAACAAAAGGCGTCAACTGGATTTAACCCTCCATCTGTAATCTCTATTTGCTGGTTTGCTTCGTTTTTATTTGCTTTCTTTTTAGTGTGTTTATTTGAGATTTTTCATGTCGTTTCTTTTGAGCTTTTCAGGTTATTTCTTTCGTCCCAGGTAATATTTTCTAATCTCGGTTTTTAGAGTGGTGGCTTAAAAAGTTCAAGTTCTCTTGAAACGCATTCTGGATCTCTTCAATCCATAATGGCTGAATAAGGAGGCTAACTTCTAAACTTTTTGGACCCATTCTAACTGACTTGTTTTTGTTTGCTGGCTTGTTGGACTTTGTTATTTTATGAGTCAGTTTAGTTTTGTGTAATTTAGAGTTGTTGTGTGTTTTTGTCTTTATCAGTTTCGATTCGAAAAAAAAAAAACATTGTGAAAAAACCTGAGAATGGCAGAATATGGGGTTTCCTTAACTCTTGAAACGCATTCTCTCTCAAAAAATCTGTAGTTTGTTTATTTCATGTTGTTTGAAGTGTCTTGTTTCTTGTTTTGTTCTTTCATAATAAAGGTATATAGGCTGGAAACCTTAAGTTTGCGGGCTACTGGTCCTAAGGATTGTTGAAATATACAATCTTGACTCAGGTGTAACAACGCCACGTACCTCTTCTCTTGCATTTTGTGGGTCGATGATAAGATAATGATTGAATTAAGAATAACTCTTGGAAAATGATAAAAGATGCATGGATTTGTGTGCTTGAAATGTTTATTGGTTTTCGCTTTGCTTTTGATTCCTTGCGCACCATTGAGCACTGAGATATTATCACTGAGTTATTTGTTCACTTAGAGAAAGTTTATGTAATTTAAATGTTTCTTCAGATTTCAATGAATTCTAGAACTTGTTTGAGGGTCACTCAAGGCGAAATCCTAGACTGTGCAACATTGGGGAAATGATTTAGGCCATCTTTGGACCGTTTGAGCCTTAATAGCCAACCTTGACTGAAATTGATTCCTAGTTACCCCTTTGAGCCTTTGTAAGCCTTTTTCTTTGTTAACTCACTAAAAGATTTCCTAACCTAAAATAAATTTGTTCCAAACAGTTTATCCCTTACCTATGAGCATGTAGATCATTCACAATTAAATTCTGAGCTATGTTCTGGTTTTGGGAAGTTAGAGGAGGTTGGGATGTATCATGAGCAATACAAGTGAGTTCCATTGTGTTTGGAAAAAAAAAGAAAAACAGAAAAAAAAAGCCAATCTGTACCTATCGTCCACGTACTTACCCATTGAGGACAATGTGTTGTTTAAGTGTGGGGGAGGGGAAGTGTAATAAAAAAAAGAACAAAAAGAACAAAAAAAAAGAACAAAAGAAGAAGAATAAGAGATCTATACCCTTAAGTGTTCTTAAAAAGAATGAAACAACAAAGTGTGGGGGTGTAGTTTTCTTTTGTTTTCTGCAAAAAAAAAAAAAAAAAAAGATTGAGTGTTCTAAATAAGTTGGGGGGAGTAACCTGGTGAATTGAAATGAAGTTGTGTTATAGGGTTGAGCTCTACATAGTCTTGAATGATTTATGTGTTTGTGGGTGATTTGAGCCAAATTATTATCCTTTATCATACCTTCACCCAGGCCAAACGTTACAAGCTTAATAAAGTCCTACTTGATCCTTGGTGTTGTGCATGTCTACATTAGTGGAGAGAGACTTGAAAAGCAAGCCTATGGAGTTCATTTATACACACATCTTCAATATTAAATATGATTCATTTTTATTCATAAACTCATCCGGATTACAAGTGATTAGGTGAGAATGGCTCTACACACACACACTTGAGGAATTGAAGTGAAGCGAAACTACTATTTGAGATAAAATTGTTGATCAAGTGCATTATTTTGAAGTTTTCCTTGGGTTATAATTAAGTACAATCTTTGAGGCCTATTTACAAGTTGAAGCAATTGTGTGTTTTAATTTTTCTTTGATTCTGTTTCGGTTTAGTTTTGTTTCGTATCATTTTAGTTGCTCGAGGACTAGCAAAGTTTAAGTGTGGGGGAATTTGATAGCTGTCTATTTATGTATTACTTTTATATCAATTCGTCCATGTTTCTTTGCTATATTCCTTGGTATTTTTATGTTTTTGTGGGGTTTTGATGTTTGTAGGAGTTTTGGAGCAACTTGCACAAAAATGGAGTAAAACCCTTCATTTTCACCTCTGCTAGTCAACCATCTTCTCGGATTTAATTGTATTGATATACAAGATGTGTATAAGAGACAGATCATATACCGTTGAAAAGCTCTCGAAGTCTACTTTTTGGAGAAATTTACGGTTTATGAATCCATTCAGTGTACCGAAAGGTGTAATCAAAACAGTGTGAGAAGTGTAGAAATGTAATTCCACACATCACTGTAGCATGTATAATACGGGACACTGTAGCACGTTACTGTAGCAGAGTATTTAAACACATTTTAGGGTGTTATTTTCATAACTTGAAGAGGGGAGAACCTGTCTCTTATACACATCTAGATGTGTATAAGAGACAGTCTTGAAGGAGAAAGGAAGCTTGGAAAGAGGAAGAACTATAATTCAAAGAGAATTACATCAAATTTGCTAAGTTTTTCCCTTCCCTTTCATTTTCTGGAATGTCTCCAGGTTGTATTGTATGTACCACGTTCTTAAACATGTGTAACTGAATCTGAATTGGTTGAGGGTGATTTCAAAGCCCCTGATATGGCTTTTGTAAGTTGATTGTGCAAGAAGTTGTTATCCAATTCTCTAATTGAATTTGCTTGTATTTTCCTATATCTAATGCTTATGATTGCTTGCTGGATTGTATTTCGAATGGCCAACTGAATATAATCTGATTGTTGTCTATTGCTAGACTAGAAATCTTGATCCGTAATTGTCTTGAATTTCTAATCCTTAGTAGCAAATTGTGATCAGAGATTGCAATTGGAGAATACAACCTAAGTTAAATAATCCGAGCTTGTGTGTTTATTGCTTAGATCAACCATCTTTCTTATCGTAATGCATCCATTGAATTAAATTTAGAGAGCTTGTTCTAGGTTGTTTAATGGATAGAGATTAAATAAAGAGCCTGTTTTGTTTAACAACAAAGTAAGGAAAGATTGGGATAACAGAGCTTGTTGTTATCTACGGTTGGTAATTTCAATGGTGTAATTGGATGACAATTCTACAATTAATTCGCAAATCCATATCTTGTGGTAGAGAAGGATCCCTTAACCAGGTTTCTCTCATTGATTTTTCAATCTGTTTTAATTTGTATTGTGTTATTCTTTACTTGCATTAATATTTCATCAAGTTAATCAATCAACAAAACCCCCCTCATTTAGTTTATTGTTGCTTTCGAATAACAAATGCAATTAGAATCAATCCTCGTGGGAACGATATCTTACTCATCACTTTATTACTTGTGCGACTAGTATACTTGCTAGTTTCGAACGCATCAACAATCACAATTTTTTTCGGTCTTTTTCCTTCTTTCTTCTAAATGAAAACAGCTCTGAGAAACTAGTTAATCATTCAATATCATTTCCTAGATATTTAACTATTCATTAGCAGAAGCAATAATTGTTGAATGGAAAATTAATACAAACGGGACCCTTTTAAAGTTTAGATTTTCTCACAAATAAAAATAGATCAGTCATAATAATAATAAGACAAGCTAGCTGTCTTCTTACTACTCGTAACAGATGCTACTCAATTAGCGTACAAATCAGATGTGCAACCGCTCGAGTTCACCTAAATTTCAAAAGGAAAATAATGTAAAAAAACAACAAAAAGGGTCGACGCCGACTTGTCTAGAAAAAGCATGAACCTAAGTAGAAGTCCTGTAAATCTACTCCAGTCCTAAAATATTAAAAAAATTACACACACACACACACACACACACACAAATTCCAGAAAATTCTCTTATCCTCAGCAAGTAGCCAGACATTCTCCATATCCCTCTCTCTCTCTCTCTGTATCATTTCCTTCTCTGACCAGTTTAATTCTATTTTAATGGCGTCTCTAGGTTCTATGGTGTTCTTCTACAGCTACATTTCAACTTCTTTTTTGTCTCTTGTACTACTATTGCTAGTTAGAAGCTCAATCACTGCCACTGCTTCTACGACAAACTCATCCAAGCACCAGAAAATGCCCAGTATCAGATGCCAAGAAACACTAAAGCAGTTCAGATCATATCACTTAAGTATTTGAGACATCCATTCTCAGTGTTTATCAAACTTTCCACAACACACAGCAAATCCATAACACACAAACAAGAAGAGATCTACAAAAAGAAATTTACAGAGAGAGGGAGATGAAGGTACCTGAAGATGGAGACGAGAAAGAGACTAAGACGGTGATAAAGATGGCGACAGCGATGGTGACGGAGACAGTGACAGTGATGGCAATGGAGATGAGCAAGTGTCATGGAGGCAGAGATGAGAGAGTGTCGGAGGTGGAGAGGAGAGAGTTTCATGCAGGGGATGTATAATACAATTTAAAATAATTGTATTAATTTTGTGTAATGCATAATAATGCAGTGGTTTTTGTCTGCACAAGATAATGTAACATATATTACATTAAATTATGTAATGTATTATTTAATAGAATGTAAAACTTGTTCCAAACATAAGTATTGTATAAATTAGTACAGTGCTAAATTTTTATACAATACAATGTAGGGTACCAAACATGCCCTCATAGCATATGACCATTCTAGAAAAGAGCATTAAGAGTCATGCTTATAGGATAATGAAAAGAAGTTGAAAAGTTTTTGTGCAATTTTGAGCTCGAAAGACAAAAAAAAAAAAAAGAAGAAGAAAATAAAAGAAAAAAGAGAGAGAAAACATAAGGAAAAAACGAAGAGTGCTAATCCCAATGCTTGTAAAATTTAGGGTTATAGCCACTTAAAATCAAAAGCAAAGAAAACATCGTGGGTGAATACTCAAAGTTTAGGGGTGCAAATTCAAGAAGTTGATGCTCTCAATTAAAACCTAGAATGGATGTATAATTATGGATCAGATAACCTTATAGTTTTCTTTATCATAACTTGACTGCAACCTATCAGTACCAGCTTGATAAAGCCCTAATGATCCTCGCTGTTGTGATGAGCCTACATTAGTGGAGAGCGGTGTGAAAACCGGGCTTATGGTAGTCCTTCTATCTTTAGAGGTTGATCACTAGTTTCTATTTGTATAAAGCTACTTGAGTCTTAAAAAATGAGGTATGATTAGCTATACACATATACACAAAGATTCTAGAATGAAGTAATTCTAGTATTAGAGTCAAAATTTTGAACAATCACAATGTCAATGCATTGTCTTTTAGCTATTGAATTTGAGAAATCTTTGAAGTATTCAAATGTGAATCAAATTGATACATAACTCACAATTAGCATTTGAACTTGCTATTCGAGGATATTGGGTGTGTTGAAAACATGTCACAAAGAAGAAAATTTGCTAGCAATTCTGATCAACAGTATCAAAGAAGGTAACCGTGCCACCAAAAATGAAGAAGCAAGATATATGGAAGAAGTTAGCCATTTCATCTATAATGGATTTCTACAAAGAAGGACAAATGATGCCTTTAAGGCTAGATGAAGAAGTTTCTCAAGACAATACCAAACTCTTTAAATAGTGGCTAAAGAATTACCTATTCATCTTGAGGATTAAAAAGAAGGGACAAAGAGTTGTCCAACCATCTTGAGAAAGAAATGAAGTAAGGGGGCAAAGAATGGCCTTATCTATTTTGAAAATTATGTGGGATAGAATTGAAGGAAGTGTCCAAAATGGTGCTAGAATAGATAGGCTCTCGTATAACCAAATTTGAAAAGAAAGAATGTAATAATAATAATTAAAAAAAGCCTGCTAAGTCGAAAACCTAAAAAAAGCTCGATAAGTTGAAAACCCAAAAAAGGCAGCTCAGACAAAAGTTAGGACAAGCTCGCTAAGTTGAAAGCCCAAAGAGGGTGGCTTAGGCAAGAATTAAAGCATGAAAGAAAAAATGGAATGAAAAATGATTGCACTCGCTAAGTCAAAAACCCGAAAGGGCAACTTACTCAAAATTTATAGTTAGAAGAAAAGCTTGAAGAAGTAGAAGACTGCCACTGAACCACTAACTCGGATCAATCTTGACTCGATCCAGTCTGATTATTGTCTCACCTAGAATCAATAGAACTATTGTGAAATTAGGTCCTATCTGAGGAATGTTGGCCACAAGATATGGATCTTTGGCCCTGTCTAGTGAAATCAATAAAAATTGTGTAAGAAAGTAAAACTGAAGAAGGCTAAACCAACTAGACGAGGTTTTGCCGGTCATCTAAAGCAAAGGGACAATAAAAGACGATGTCACTCTACCCCTTTAGTATGAATGCCCATGGTAAAAATAAAAAAATGGAAAAGTTAGCAAGATTAAGCATTGATGGTGATAGAACTGGATGAATGATAACCTAGTATGCTAGAGACTTCCTCATACAAGGATAAAGCTCTCACCCATTGAAGTGAAAGATATGATCATAAAAATCCTGGACGATCGTGTGTTCCTTTCCAAGATTCATATGACAAAGGAACTTCAAGTTGTAGAGACTTATGGATTCAAGCCATTTCTTTTTTTCATTCTTTAAAAGCTTCAAAGGAGACTACAGAGTCTTGGAAGAATTCTCAAACACGTTGAAATACGAGAAAAGGCATTGCAAGGTGTGAAGTGAAGTAGAATGGAAAATGAATATCTGATGATGACAGTCCTCACTTATCATCACCATTATCATTAGCATCAAGAAGTAGCAACCTAAAACTATATGTATTTGATCCCTCACTCTACATAAGCATTCTCTTGGTGACATAGTTAAAAAGATAATTAAGATAGACATCATGCATACATGAAACATAAAAATTTTTTTGCAGGAAATATGATTCATAATGGTATACAGTCCATAAGTAATCGAGTAGAATCACAATGCAATACGAAATACTGGGGATAACTGCAAAAGAAATGGCTTGGAGATACAATGGAAGTAGCACAATATGCAAGTTGATCTAAAGGAGATCCAATAGTAGTAGCACGCTGTGCAAGTCAGTCTCGAGAAGACCCTATAGAAGTAGCACGATATGCAAGTCAGTCTCGAGGAGACTTATTAGAAGCAGTATGATATGCATTTCAGTCTTGAGAAGACCCATTAGAAGTAGCACGATGTAAGTCAGTCTTGAGGAGACTTAATAGAAGTAGCATAACATGCAAGACAATCTTGACGAGGCCAAGGAAAAGTAGCATGATATACAAATCAATCACAATTAGACCAAATATAAGTAGTACGATGTGCAAGTCATTCTTGATGAGACTTAATTGAAGCAACATGAAGTGTAATATGCCTGATCCAAGTAGTATGGGACCCCATTGAAATAACATCATGTAAAAGCCACCCAAATAAGGCTCTTAAGTTAGCACAATATGCAAGTCGCCTGGATTAGGCTCCTCAATTGAGCACGATGTGCAAGCTGTCTGGGTCAAGTAGCTCAATCTTGATTAGATGTCTCTCAAGCAATATGATATGCAAAAGTAGCTTCATCTTGATCAAATTTCTCTAAAATAGCACGATATGCAAAGTCAGCTCCATCTTGATAAGACTTCTTTTAAGAAGCGCGATGTGCAAAGACAACTATCATAAAAAAACATATCATTTGAAAAAGGATGTTCACCTTGAAGAAGGAATCTCCATCGAATAAGACATCTTCCTCAAAGAAGGCATCCACCTTAAAGAAGGACCTCTCTCGAAGAAGGCATCTATCATAAAGAATGGTCCACCTTAAAAAGGCATCTCCTTTGAAGAAGGAAGTTCACCGTGAAGGAACTTAAAGTCTACACTGAAGAAGGGATTTTGAAGAAGAAATTTGATGTTCACCAAGAAGAAAGGATTTAAAAAAATAAGAAATTCACAGTCAAATAGTTGGAAGAATAAAATGGTCAGAGGATAAAAGAAAAAATGAAAGAAAGAAGAAAAAGGGAAAAGAAAAAAAAAGAGAGAACGTAAAGGAAAAAAAAAGAAAAGAGAGAGAAAAGAGAAAAGAAAGAAAGAGAGAAGAGAAAGAAAAGAAGAGAAAAAGAATAAAGAAAAAAAAGGAGGAAAAGAAGAGTAGGGGAAGGAAAAAGAAAAGAAAGACTCTCCATCGACCTTGAGACATCTAAAGAATTTTGGAAACGAACCGGTGGCAAGCACCCTTACAACAACTTAGCAACTTACAAGGAAAAAAGAGTGACGTTAGTCAATAGAATCTTCGACTAGAATCACATGGAAAAATTCCTCCAAATTCTAGAAGGCATTCTGTTGAGGAACACACTGAATAAAGTAATTTAAATTGATTTTACATCATCGAGAAATGTTTGAATTTTGCACGAATTTGCCAAGGAAAGGGAAAGATCCCGGTGAGTCAGATAACGAACAACATGATTCTCCTACAAAGAGCATAATTAATACAAGAATAAAGGATGTCAGAACTCAAGAGATTTCTCTAGTGGACCAGAAGAAATCAAGCATAGAAACAAGAATACTCGAAAGAAGGGCGTCAAATCCAATGAGTACAAATACTCAAAGAAGCATGACGAATACTTAGAAGAGAGGCATAAAAACCAGCGAATATAAAGTACAAAGATACTGAATAAGGTATGAATGATACTTAACTGAAGGCACGAACAATAAAAGGTCTAGAGACTAAGAAGTAGTGCATGATAAAAGTTTTCTTAATAGGTATGCATTAGAAGGAAACCCTAAGAAGTAGGTACACTTAAGAGCGTTTTAAGCCCCTATAATAAGCACAAGGCCTAAGAATAGGCGCAGTAAAGAGTGTTAAAAATCTTAAGAAGTAAGTCCACTTAAGATTATTTTAAGCCCTTAGAATAGACACAAGCCCTGAGAAAAGGTGCACTAAATAGTGTTACCAAACCCTACGAAACCGATGCATTGAAGAGCGTTAGAAACTCTAAGAAGTAGGTGCACTGAAGAGTGACAGAGACCCTGAAAATTAGGTGCATTGAAGAGTATTTTATCATACATTATAAGGATTCTTTCTAGCCTTTAGATGGGCACATTAACCCTTGAATAGGCGCATTCTCCCTTAAATGGACAAATTTGCCCTTGAATGGGCACCTCAACCCCTAGATGGGCACACATTCGCCCTTGACTGGGTACCTTAGCCCTTAAAAAAGGCATATTAGCCCTTCAGTAGGCCCTTTAACCCTCGAATGGGCACACCTTTTGTAGGAGCAAAATGAAGATACTAGTAATATGCTAGTATCATTCACCAACTCTTTCTCAACCATTTCTTCTTGGCCTTTAAGGGCATTTTGGTCATTTTTTATTGACATTCATCTTCATTTCGTCATCGAGCCTCAAAAATTCAATGTCTAAAGTTATTACCTGCTGGAGAGGTTTATGGGACACAAAAGTCGACAAAATACTCTTACTTCGTCTTTCATTCCTCTCTCTTGACATCTTCGCCTTCATTCTTATTTTATCAGACTTTCTCATCATCTCTCTCTCTTCTTCTATTCTTATAAAAAAGTACACCCACTCAAGTGTTGAGGTGCCCATTCTAAGGGTAGATGTGCCCATCTAAAGGCTAATGTACCCATCTACTGACGGATGTGCCCATTCAATTACGGATGTGCCCATTTAAGGGCTACTGTGCCTATTCGAGGGCTAGAAAGCATCCTTTTGATGCTATGATAAAACACTTTTTCAGTGCACCTACTTCGTAGCGTTTCCTTCTAATACATGCCCTACTAAGAAAATGTCTATCATGCACTACTTCACGGTTTTTAGAGTTTCGGCTAAGCATCCTTCATACTTTCTATAATTTCTTCATAATTGCATTTGTTGGGTTTCATGCCAGTCTTCTAATATCTTCAAGCTTCTTTGATTTGCTCCATATTTCGTATTCAATGGGTTTCACACCGAAGTGTTATCACTTCTATTCTTGATTCCTTCTAATCCACTGGGAAAATCCATTATGTTTTGACATTTTTCTTTCTTGACTTTTTTTCTGGTGTCATCGCTTTTCACTAGGGGTTTCTTATTATGTTGTTGATTCTTCAACTCCCTAGGGATCTTCTCATCATTCTTGCACGTTCCTACAAAATTTAAACATCCCTTGATGATGTAAAATCGATTCAAAGTTTTACCTTGTTTGGTGTGTCCTTCAGCAAATTGCTTTCTAATATCTTGAGGAATTTTTTCATGTGATTTTGATCGAAAATTCTATTGACTAATGTAACTCTGCTTTCCTTGTAAGTTGCTAAGGTATTACCATGTTCGGAGCTTGTCATTGGTTCGTTCGATATTCTGTTGGTGTCTTAGGATCGATGAAGAATCCCTTTTTTTTCCCTTTTTCCTTCCTCTCTCTTTTTCTTCTTATTCTCTTTTCTCTCTTTCTTTTCTTTTTTTCTTCATTACCCTCTATTTCTTTCTTTTTCTTTTTTCCTTCTTTTCTTTGTTTTTCTTCTTGTTCTCTTTTCTCTCTTTTTTTTCTTTTTTCTTTTTCTCTCTTTTTTCTTCTCCTTTTCTTTTTTTCTCTCTCATTTTCCCTCTTTTTGTTTTTTTTCTTTTTCCTTCTTTTCTTCCCTTCCCTTTCCATCCCTCACTTGAGGAATGGTTGATCAGCTATCAGATAGTTGCTCAATTGTTAGTCAACAATCGGTCAACAATTTGACTGTTGTTCGATGGCTGAGGACCTCTATCTTTTCTCAACTTCATTTGCGCATAATTTTTCAATTTTTCATCTTATTCACTTTTCGGTTTCTTCCTTTTGTCTCGACTTCCTCTTTCCAATGGCAGGCCATCCAGTCCACCTTGACTTAAACAAGACTAATCCAGTTTGGAAGTCAGCGTTGAGGAGTCCTTCAAAAGACCAAGAGGTGCCAATTGTCTACGACGTGCCTTCCCATATGATCAGTTTGGTATGTACTCTTCTTCATTCTCTACTTTTTCATTTTCTTTGAATTTTTTAGGCATGTATTCATGTAAAGACTTCAATTTATTACTTTAAGAATACCATGAGAACAAGATGTGCTGGTCATTTTCTGAAGCCTATATTTGGCTTCTGGAGATAGAGAATGAGGCAGTTAGAATTAGGATTGCTGATACTGGTTTTTATGAATTTATCACTTATCTTTCACATACCCCTTAATACATTAGTCATTGAGCATTAGCCATGCAAGAGGTGGATGGACACGACCCACACATTCTATTTTCTAGTTGGTGAGATGACTATCATGCCTTTGGACATTGCTACCTTGACTAGCCTTCCATATGATGGGGAGGCCATTTCCATTGACACATCTATTACAAATTTGAGGGATCAACAAAATTTGATTCGACAACTTTTAGGGTGTAAGATAAAGGTCAAGAGCAATAGGGCCATTTAGTATGCTTCCTTGCAAGAATACTAGAGACGAAAATTAAACCTATCTCTAGTCGAGGTAAACCAATATGCTCGCAGTTTCATTGCCTATCTACTTGGTATAATGCTCTTAATCAATGCGTCGAACACCACTACTTTGAATTTACTTCCTGCCCTCCAGGATCTCGATCGCATGAGGAATTTTGACTGGGGTCATGCTGCTTTCAGCCAGCTATATTTTAATTTAGAATCAAGCCTGTCATGACGTTGCTAGGATCACTGGATTTGCTCCATTTCTTAAGGTAACTTCTTTCTTGTCTACACCTTCGTATTTTGTCCGTATGACTTCCATTTCTAATTCTATAATATCCATGACAGATGTAGGTGTATGAGTTAGGAGTTTTACTATATCCTCTTTTTGTTTGTGAGGATTCTTCCTTCCCACGTATGAAGAGGTGGGCTGCACATCGCGTAGAGGTCGAGAGGTCTCACGAGCTAGACTTCTTCCCTGATTACATCCATACAATGACCTGGGACAAGGTAAAAAGGCATTATAGTCAATATTTTTATTTATATCATAATTTACCATGCTTCACTACTCTTCACAGATTCACTCTGAGTGGTGGGGTCCTGAGGAGAACTAGTCCATGGCTGTGAGGGTTACTTCCCCCTTCAAATTGCACCACATCCTCCTTCCTTGTGTGAACAGTATGTTGTAGTATTTGGGTGATTGCATATGGGATTGGTAAGAAGGCCTAACACGTCGTATGATTCCTTCTTTGCCACCGGTTCTAATGATAGATTTAGCTGATTTGGCTATGGAGCTAAAGGTGTCAGACTACACGACCGAGATTCATTTAAACATGATCAAATTCCCATCGACCGAGATTCACTTAAACATGATCAAATTCCCATTGATGATGACTTCCTACATTGACTGGATTCGAGCCTCCTTGTTACACACTAGACCTGGCCAATCTAGTGATGAGATTCCTCAACCCCCTACTATGTCTAGTTGCACCGATAGCTCTTTTACTCGTCATAGGAGGAGATCGAGAGTCGTCTCTTTAGGTACTATCACTTTAATTTCTTTTTTCACCATCGCTCAATAGCCATGTCCACCTCGAGCTCCTTCAATTGCCCCAGCTGTTCTAGCCAGTCATGTGATTGGTAACCTCCAAGCTTATCCTAGCAACGTTGTATATGCATCAATTGATTATTGAGGATTCGAACATGTCTATCCTTTTGTTCCTTACGACAACACTCTAGCAAGTCTTTTGAGTGTGTCTTTCTTAAGTTTCCTATCATTCTTTAATCAATTCTTAACAATAAAAATTGTAATATAATGTAAGTACCACGATCTTTCGTGCAGTAGTTTTTTGTATGCAGGCCACTTCTTATAGATATGTTTTATAGATGTCAGATCGGTATCAGGTATAATACCCTTCTATGCTTTATGTTTGCATGGTTTCTATTCTAATAGTTTCTCTAATTGTATGATTCTTTTGCTTGCTTAGACAAGTCGTCAAGCAATTACTTGTCTGAAGCATGAGGTTGAGCTTCTTCAGGCTCAAGTCGTTACTTTCTCCTTTGATATCAACAACGATAATGGGTGAGGATTGTCACCATCGGTTTTTTTTCATGGTTTCTTTTGTTTATTTTGCTTTTATATATGAACTTCTATATGTACTATCAAATGTAAAAAATATTTACAAACTTAGTGAAAATTTTCTATTTTCAATTCCATACACTTTGCATATTGTGCTAAGTTTACATCCAAATTTATTCAAATTTGTTTCTACATCATCATTTATTCAGTTTTGAATAAACCTATGAAATTTGAAAGCCACGTGCTCAAAATCACTCATCGGTACGTGTTCTGAAAGTTGAAGGATAGTGCAAGAGGCGGGCCAATAGGCTGTTTAACCCCAATAACCATTGGCTAGCCAACAGATAGCAAGGCAGTTGTTATACAGCAATCGACCGATAGTCAGATGATTGGCAAGCAGTTCTCTAGTGATTCTTCCTTTTAAGTCTCGTTTTTTGCACTATTTAAGTGATGTTCCTCTTTGTTACTTCTCTGTACTATTTCTCTCATTTCTCAATACTCTTTTTCACGTTTCTCAATGCCTCTTTGTGCCATCCAACATGTCTGAGGCTTCTCTCAAGAGCCACTGGTCTCTTTTAAAGCCTTTAAAAGATGAAGATTGGAAACAACTCGAATTCATCGATCTTTATTGTTTGAGGTTCCTTAATCATGTCAAGCTCGACATCCATTTTCTTAAGGACTGTACAACCTTCTAGAATCCTCACAATCATGTCTCACTTTTCAATGGGCAGGAACTTTGCCTCTATATGAGGAATTCTTCGCTACAGTTGGTCATTGCTCATCCAATTTTGAGAGCTTTATTCTTCCTATCGTCTAGACACCATCAGCATCCGATTTTGCCCACTTATTTGACTTCCCAATTTCCACCATGGGTATTCACACCAGAGGCGATAGAGTGATATTATCTTCTATCATGCTTTCTCTTGGAATGATGGAAAGGACTTCGTCTGGTTGGCTTTGCATTTTTAAGTTATGCCTTCTTACACAATTTCTACTGGTCTCACCGGGCAGTCTCCGAGAATCACATCTTATGATCATCATTTCTCATAGGGGACTTGGTTTCATATCTGTTCCCTTAATTCTAGCTGAGACACTAATTGGATTGGATCATGTGAGGATGGATTCGAGTTAGAGGTTTGGTGATAGCCTTCTACTTCTTCAGGTATTCCTTTTGTCTTATTGAGCTTTCGAGTTCAGTCATCATTATTTTTTTTTTAATGCTCTAATTTTTGCCTAAGCCACCCTTTTAAGGTTTTCGACTTAGCGAGCTTACTCTAACTTTTGCCTGGGCCAGCCTTTCTAGGTTTTCAACTCGACGGGCCCCTTTTTTTCTCATGCCCTAACTTTTGCCTAAACTGCCCTTTCGGCTTTTCAACTTAGCGAGCTTATCTTAATTGTTGTCTAAGCTGCCTTTCCACATTTTTGACTTAACTAGTCGTCTTCTTTTACTTTTTTTTCTTTATTTCTTTTTCTTAAATCTGGTTATAGGAGAGATTATCTATTCTAGCACCACCCGAAGGGGATATTTCCCATTATAGTCGTCGACTTTATATAAGGAGGACACTTGAGAGACATTCTTCTTGGATCGACTAGCTTCGAGTTATTCTTGATACTCAGATTCACTGGCACTGCCTATGGTGGAGGATGAAGCATGTGATAGTAGGAACATATATCGCATGCGTGCCTCTAGCAGGTTTCACCCATAGTTCATTCCATAATCCTATTAGACTGTGTCAGTAGCATGGATTCAAATAGAGGATTGTAGTTTCATGGACTGCTTTCAGTATTGGGAGACTGTTTGCTCGTTATCTATAATGTATGAAGGATTCTTCGCCGTATTATACCATTAAGGAGAATCTATTCCATCATCCTGATTTTGAGACAAATGACTGGTACAAGGATTGGGTGACCTTTCAGGCTTCTATTCCTGAAATAGTGTTGCGAGTGATATAGTGAGCCTATTCGTAGTCCATCAAAAGGCAAAGGTGACATTGTTAGTTTCTTGATCGGCTCAAATGTTTGATGTTTTCCTTTTGTTTTTATGTAGAACAATAAGACATTTCAAAGGCATATTTGCTCCAAATAATTTCATTTCATTTATAAAAGTGCAATCTTTTGTCCTTCGAACAACATGTGCACAATGAGACAACTTCTTTTATTAATAAACTATTTATGTTTTTCTGATTAATTATTTTTCCTCCCACTTTTCTTTTCTCTCTTTTTTTTTTCATACAAAATACTTATTTAGCCTATCCATGCTAATGGGTTCAATGAACTCATTCCCTTCTGTGTCTTATAGAATGATGGCTCCATTAGATATGACCTTCGTCACAACAAATGGACCCTCCTAGTTGAGTTTGAACTTCCTTCTTGAATCAAATATAATTGGCCTCGGTTGCTTAAGGACCAACTCCCCTAACTCCCCTTCTTTGAACTTCTTTGCCTTTATTCTTTTGTTAAAGGCTCGAGCAACCCGTTCCTAGTATAATTGCATGTGGTATCTGGTCTTCATTCTCTTGTCATCAATCAAGGCCAACATTTCATATATATTACGAATCCATTCCCTTTCAAGAACTTTTGCTTCAATCAAAATCCCTACTAATTTCATTTCTATCTCGATTGGTAGGATCACTTTTTAACCATATACCAACGAGAAGGGTGCCATGCTCGTCAAACTTTTGGTTGTTATTTTATAACCCCATAACATAAATAGCAACTTCTCTACCCAATCTTTATATGTCTATACCACTTTGGACAACATCTTCTTGATGTTTTTATTGGCCGCTTCTACTACTCCATTGGCTTGTAGCTTGTACAATGATGACTTATGGTGTTTGATTCCATGCTTCTCATACAAGGCCTTAGTTTCTCGCTGAGAATGAAACCTATTGTTAGTTACGACATGGTGTGGTACTCTAAATCTACATATGATGCTCTTGATCAGTAAACCTCACCATCTACTTTACCCCTAGCTTACTATAAGACTCGGCTTTTATCCATTCGGTGAAGTAGTCAATTGCCACAACCATATATCAACTCCCATTAGAGGCTGATAGCCTTATTTGGCCTATAATGTCAATACCCCGTGCAACAAGCAACCATAATGTTCTCATACTTTATAGCTCCAAAGGTAGTTGATGAATCAAATTTCTATTGATCTGACATTGGTGACACTTCTCCACAAATTGGATGCAGTCTATCACCATGTTTAGCCAGTAAAAACCTTGCCTTATAATCTTCTTTGCAAGCACTGGCCCATTCATGCATGGCCCGCATACACCATTATAGATTTCTTTCATCAGCTTCCTTACTTCTTTCTCATCAACACACCTTAATTGGATCCCTTCTGGAACTTGTAGATCACCCCCTAATAACAAGCAAATTGTTGGGCCAACTTTCGTAAGATAGCCCTATCCTTCTCGTTGGCCTCATCAGGTGAAATCCTCTCTTCTAAATATCTCTTCAAGTCGTAGAACCATGGCTTCTCAGCCACTTTAATTTCCATTACGTAAGATTCCATATAACAAGGACCTCATGCTTGTGATATCATTACTGGTCCCACTAATAGTCCTTGTTTGCTCACCCAAACTGATGCCAAAGAAGCCAATGCATCAGTCATTTGATTCTCACTTCAAAAAAGATGGGTGAAGGTGTATTGCTTGAACCTCTCAATCAACCTTCTAATGTGTTCAAGGTACGATTTTAACTTCCCTTCATGAAGATCGTAATCTTCATTGGCTTGAGAGATGACCAGTTTTGAATCTCTTAACACTTCTATTTCATCAACACCCATGGCAATTATAATTTCCAAACCAAAGGCATAGGCTTTGTATTCAGCCATATTGTTGGTGACTTTGAACTCCTACTACTTAGCGAATGGAATGACTTCTTTAGTCTGTGACACTAGAATAACTCCTGTTCTAGCACCATTGCGATCAACAACTCCATAAAAAAAATCCTCCATCCCACCACTAAGATTACCTCTAAATGGTCATTGGGAATTCCAACTCCCAGGGTTCATCGCCATCAACCGAGTTTGTAACCAAGAATTTCACTACTACTCCTCCCTTCACCACCTTCTTGGTGACAAACTCAATGTCAAATTCTAGCAAATATACTAGCCATCTTACTAACTTTCACACCAATATTGGTGCCTCGTAAAGGTACTTTATCGGATCCTCTTTTAAGACAGCCTTAATTTTATCAGACTAAAAATAATGCCTTAATTTCTTTGAGAGCCAAACCATGGCCAAACATCTTTTCTCCATATGGCTATACTTTGCCTCATATGGCAGTAACTTCTTTCTAAGATAATAGATGGCACGCTCTACACCTTTCTTATCTTCCTGTTCCAAAATAGCACCGATGGCCTCCTCCTTGAGAGACAGGTGGAGAATTAAATTCTTTCTAGGTTTTAGTGGTCTCAAAACTGATGGAATCTACAAGTACTTCTCACTCCTCTCAACTGCCTCTTGGCAAAGCCTGAAGCTCGGTGCATAAATGGTTGTTAATTTAGAGATGGACTGACTGATATACTAGATCTTCCTTAGAAACCCTTGAACTTCTTTTTCGGTCTTAGGTGACGGCATCTTCGTAATGGTCTTGACCTTATCTATGTCTACTTCTATCCCTGTCTTGCCAACTATAAACCCCAACAACTCTCCTAAGGTAACTCCAAAGACACACGTCTTCGAATTTAGCTACAGTTCATTTTTCTTCACCCTTTCTAGGAACCTCTCTATGGCCTCTAAATGCCTCTCTCGAGTCTCAGATTTCACCATCATGTCATCCACATAAACTTCTATCTCTTTATGCATCATGTCATGAAACAGTGTCATCACATTTCATTAGTAAGTGGCCCCTGCATTCTTTAATCTAAAGGACGTCACCTTGTAACGGCAGGTTCCCCATTCTGTAATAAAGATTGTCTTCATCTTATCTTCATTGGCTATCATTATTTGATTGTATCCGAAAAAAAATCTATGAAAGAAAACATTATACTAGTAGAGCGCTATCTACCAATACATCGATATCAGGCAAAGGAAATTCATCCTTCAATGTAGCCTTGTTTAAGTCTCGGTAATCTATACGCATTCAGACCCTTCTATCCTTATTCAATATTGGCACAATATTAGCTAACCATTTCGGATATTTCACCGCTTCCAAAAACTTAGCTTTGATTTGCTTAGAGACTTTCTCTTTGATTTTCTAAGCCTATTCTGGTCTCATCCTTCTCAATTTCAACTTTATTGGCTTCATATGCGGATAAGTTTGGATTGTATGCTCAACGATGCTTTTTTCGATTACAAGCATGTCATCATATGACCAAGCAAAAACATCTTCATGTTTTTTTAATAATTTTTCAAAACTCTCTTTCTCTCTTTAAGAGTTGCATCAAGTGTAATACATATGTTCTTGGGTTTTTTTATTGTAGGAGATTAATGTCATGAGTTTGAATGATAGTGAAATGCAAAGTATGATGCACAATACTGTTAGGAAAGATATCACATAAATAAGCAAATTGATTATTTATTACATCATACCCAGAAACATAAACAATGTCCTTTTCTTCAAAGAGGTTAGGTACAAATACATACTCATAAGATACATCTTTGATTCCCTCTTCTATGAAAGCAGCGAGGTCGATGGACGGGTCTAGTGGTGGTGCTTGGTCTTAAGGATTCTCCTTCTTGATGGTCATCCCCACTATTTCTCCAACCAAGTCATTGCCCTTTGAGACTCCTGCCTGAAGGATATCTTTGAAAATCTTAAATCTGAGCTTTAACATTCCTTTGAAAACTCATGGTTCAGTAGCTCCCACATACTTTGTATCTTGGGCCTTGACAAACTTGATGGATGCTATTTTCTTGGACTCATCTTCTTCTCCTTTAGCATTGTAGCCCAAACCTCTTCTTGAAGTTTGGCCTTTGAAATTTGGAAAGGATGGTAAGCCATATCCATTCCTCCCAAGTCCAATTTCTAGCAAGTATGTTTGCTTCTTCATTATCCCAACTGCAATTGGGCTGACTTCGTCAATCATGGCCACTTGAAAGCCACCAATGTAAGGTATTTCTCCAACCTTTAAACTTAAAACAACTAATACAATTGTTGAGGCTACATAAATGTCACAATCTCCTAATCCATTTTGAATCGAATCATTTGATGTAAGGTGGAAGAAACCCTACCAAGTGGGTGGAACCATGCCCATCCCAACAAGGCAGCAAATGTGACTAGAATATCAAGGATTGTAAATTCTGTCATAAGTTTAATTAATCCAATCTTCACTAATGCCTTGAAGATCGAATGGCACTCCTCTTCAAGTCATCGTAAACCTTAATCACCATCTTTCAAGGCTTAAGTTCATCTCCACTGATCCCATACTTATGCAATATCTTCAAAGGCACAATGTTAATGGCAGACCCGTCATCCACCATGATGCAAGAAGATGTCTTCCCATCGATTTTTGCATTGATAAACAATGGTCTGTTATGATTCCTTCATTTGAAAAGTAAATCTTTATCGGTAAAGGTGATCACACCCTTCTCATTTACCCTCTTGAGTATTCCTCCGACTAAGGAAGTCAATATTTCATTTGTAGTGCAGCCATTAATATCTCTACCTCCGCCAAAGCCTTTGCCATGGCTTCTCGATGCTTCTAGGATGATATTAGCAAATCCAAAATGCTGGCATTTGCTTGAGTCTTCTTCAATTGCTTGATCACTTGGCTTATTCCTTGATCACCATCTCATAAGGCTCAAGTTCATCTTCATTGATCTTATACTTGTTTAATATCTTCAAAGGCACAATGTTAATGGTGGACCTGTCATCCACAATGATTCAAGGAGATGTCTTCCCACCAATTTTTGCAGTGATAATATTGGGTATTCCTACGGTCAAAGCGGTCGACATTTCATTTCTAGTGGCAGCCATTTATATCTGTACCTCCACCAAAGTCCTTGCCATGGCTTCTCTATGCTTCTAGGATGATATTAGCAAATCCCAAATGCTGGCATTTGCTTGCATCTTCTTTAATTGCTTGATCACTTGGCTTTTTCCTTGGCAACTTCTTTGCCCTTCTCAACTGTCTTTTCGATTGTTTTCTCCTTCTCCTTCTCACGGTAAAATCTACCACTCTTTTTCACTCTTTAGACATTCTCTCTCTCAACCCTCAATGTTTCTCCCTCATGTATTTCTTACTCAACTCTCACCTTGATGCGTTCGAAACTAGCAAGTATACTAGTCGCACAAGTAATAAAGTGATAAGTAGATATCATTCCCACGAGGATTGATTCTAATTGAATTTGTTATTCAAAAGCAATAACAGAATAAATGGGGGGGTTTTGTTGATGGATTAATTAAATGAAATATTAATGTAAATGCATAATAACACAACACAAAGTAAAATGGAGTGAAAAATCAATGAGAGACACTTGGTTAAGAGTTCATTCTCTGCCACAAGATATGAATTTGTGAATTAACATAGAATTGTAATCCAATTACAACATTGAAGTTATCAACCGTAGATAACAACAAGCTCTGTTATCCCAATCTTTCCTTACTTTGTTGTTAAATAAAAAAAGCTCTTTATTTAATCTCTATCCATTAAACAACCTAGAACAAGCTCTCTGAGTTTAATTCAATGGAAGCATTACGATGAGAAAGATAGGTTGATCTAAGCAATAATCACACAAGTTCGTATTATTTAACCTAGGTTGTATTTTCCAATTGCAATCTCTGATCACAATTTTGCTACTAATGATTGGAAATTCAAGACAATTACGGATCAAGATTTCTAATCTAGCAATAGACAACAACCAGATTATATTCAGTTGGCCACCCCAAATACAATCATCAAGCAATCATAAGCATTAGATATGGGAAAATACAAGCAACTTCAATTACAGAATTGGATAACAACTTCTTACACAATCAACTCACAAAAACCATATCAAGGGCTTTGAAATCACCCTCAACCATTTCAGATTCAGTTACACATGTTAAAAAACGTAGTCAATACAATACAATACAAAAACATTTCAGAAAATGAAAGGGAAAGGAAGAAACTTAGCAAATCCTTTGCAAATCTCCTTAGATTTGTAGTTCTTCCTCTTTCCAAGCTTTATTTCTCCTTCAAGAACTCCAAAAGATGAGAGAAATCCAAAGATACAGCCTCCTCCACGTTCTCCCCTCTCCCAGTTCTGAAAATAAAACCCTAAAATGTGTTTAAATACTTTGCTACAGTAACCTGCTACAGTGTCCCGTATTATACATGCTATAGTGGTTTGTGGAATTACATTTCTATACTTCTCACACTGTTTTGATTACAACTTTTGGTACACTGAATGGATTTATAAACCGTGAATTTCTCCAGAAAATAGACTTCGAGAGCTTTCCAACGGTATATAATATGTCATCGGTTTCATTGTATATCAATACAATTAAATCCGAGAATATGGTTGATTAGCAGAGGTGAAAATGAAGGGTTTTACTCCACTTTTGTGCAAGTTGCCCCAAAACTCCTACAAATATCAAAACCACACAAAAACATAAAAATACCAAGGAATATAGCAAAGAAACATGGATGAATTGATATGAAAATGATATATAATTAGACACCCATCAAATTTCCCCATACTTAAACTTTGCTAGTCCTCGAGCAAGTACAATGATATGAAACAAAACTAAACTGAAACAGAATCAAAGAAAAATTAAAACACACAAATGCTTCAACTTACAAATAGGCCTCAAAGATTGTACTTAATTATAACCCAAGGAAAACTTCAAAATAATGCACTTGATCAAGAATTTTATCTCAAAGATTAGTTTCGCTTCACTTCAATTCCTCAAGTGTGTGGGTGTAGAGCCATTCTCACCTAATCACTTGTAACCCGGATGAGTTTATGCATAAAAATGAATCATATTAATATTGAAGATGTGTGTATAAATGAACTCCATAGGCTTGCTTCTCAAGTCACTCTCCACTAATGTAGACATGCACAACACCAAGGATCAAGTAGGACTTTATTAAGCTTGTAACGTTTGGCTTGGGTGAAGGCATGATAATGGATAATAATTTGGCTCAAATCACCCACAAACACATAAATCATTCAAGACTATGTAGAGCTCAACCCTATAATACAACTTCATCTCAATTCACTAGGTTACTCCCCCAAACCTATTTAGAACACTCAATCTTTTTTTTTTTTTGGCAGAAAACAAAAGAAAACTATACCCTCACACTTTGTTGTTTCATTCTTTTTAAGAACACTTAAGTGTATAGATCTCTTATTCTTCTTCTTTTGTTCTTTTTTTTTTCTTTCGTTTTTTTTATTACTTTCCCTCCCCCACACTTAAACAATGCATTATCCTCAATGTGTAAGTACGTGGATGATAAGTACAGATTAGTTTTTTTTCTTTTTTTTTCTTTTTTTATTTTCAAACACAATAGAACTCACTTGCATTGCTTATGACACATCCCAACCTCCTCTAACTTCCTAAAATAAGAACATAGCTCAAAATTTAATTGTGAATGATCTACATGCTCATAGGTAAGGGATAAACTGTTTGAAACAAATTCATTTGAGGTTAGGAAATCTTTTAGTGAGTTAACAAAGAAAAATGCTTACAAAGGCTCAAAGGGGTAACTACGGATCAATTTCAGTCAAGGTTGGCTATTAAGGCTCAAACGGTCCAAAGATGGCCTAAATCATTTCCCCAATGTTGCACAGTCTAGGATTTCGCCTCGAGTGACCATCAAACAAGTTCTAGAATTCATTGAAATCTGAAGAAACATTTAAATTCCATAAACTTTCTCTAAGTGAACAAATAACTCAGTGATAATAGCTCAGTGCTCAATGTTGTGCAAGGAATCAAAAGCAAAGCGAAAACCAATGAACATTTCAAGCACACACATCCATGCATCATTTATCATTTTCCAAGAGTTATTCTTAATTCAATCATTATCTTATCATCGACCCACAAAAAGCAAGAAAAGAGGTACGTGGCGTTGTTACACCTGAGTCAAGATTGTATATTTCAACAATCCTTAGGACCAGTAGCCCGCAGACTTAAGGTTTCCAGCTTATATACCTTTATTATGAAAGAACAAAACAAGATACAAGACACTTCAAACAACATGAAATAAACAAACTACAGATTTATGTCGAGAGAATGCGTTTCAAGGGTTAAAGAACACCCCATATTCTGCCATTCTCAACTTTTTTCCACAATTTTTTTTAATCGAAACTGATAAAGA
>SNVD02011312.1:0-54541 GCA_013180625.2 Boswellia sacra | reverse complement strand
CACATCTATGGTTTAGGGATAATGCCGAGAACTTTACTTCCTCCCAAGGATGCAGCTGTCGACACACACCCCATTAACCCAAGATACCCCCTCCATAAATCAAATGAATACCCCTCGCAGCTAATGTCCTACCAAGATCAAGAGCTGCTGTTGTAAACTCTCCATCTTTACCAAATTGCGATCCACAAAATACGCATATATTTTGGAATGCCGAATTGGTGTTTTCTCCATTTCTACAAGTGCTCTAACCTTGTGTAAGACAATGATGCCGTTAGATATTATGCTTTTCAATTGCAAGACAGGTTATGGAATGACATATGAAAATATGCAGAATGTATATATACACCCATAAAACTCTCAACTTTGGACACATGGGGACATACTTTCGGTGGGGGTTGCTCGATGCAGATTTATCGCCCCAAGATTTGGAAAAAATGAGATATGCTTTCGGCGAGGTTTGACAAAACCTACACACTTGTCTCCCACGTGAAGCATGGAAAATGGAGATACACTTTCGGCGGGGTTGACAAAACCCCCACACTTGTCTCCCACGTGAAGCATAAAAAATAGAGATACACTTTCGGTGGAGGTTGACAAAACCTCCACACTTGTCTCCCACGTGTACTTATGCCATAGGGTAGTCATATGGTTTGTCAAAAAAGAAAACTTGAAATTAAAACAAACAAAATCAACAAACAACAACAACACAAAAACAACATTGATAATCGATCAAACGAAACAAGAAAGAAATAAAATTCGACAACAACAACACACATTCAACTATACAAGTAGTTGTGACTGTGGCTCACATCTTCCTCTGGTTTTACGTCCAGTAACGGCTGAAACGCCTTCTATGAGTCGGGGATTTGCTTCCATCCAGTTTTCTTATAAACTGGCAAACAGGGTCGTTTTTAGTCAGATTCCCTAGACTATAACACTGCAATTCATCACGGAATTGTGTCCATAGATTAAGCAATTCACGCTGAACAAGTCCACAAGAATGTGACTCGAGAGTTAACAAAACATTATCCAGCGACTCATTACTCAAACCATTCTTAATAAATGAAAGTTTATCTTCTCTATTCCTGGACGCAAAAGTTAATGAACGACAAGTCTGGTTACAATTCCATCTAGCACATTTATAACATACTTGTAACCTTTTCGCTCTTTGCCTCTTGGAGTAGTAGCTCTTTCCTAGACCAGGCATGTGTTTTGCGAGATTAATGTCCGGTTCACCGGACAATCTTACCTTGGCTTCGATAAGCCATCGGATATCAGCAGGCACATTTAGGAGCATCAACGCCCAAAGTCTAGCCATCCGTACTTTATAAATTTTAAACACAGCATTTTGAGGAAGTGAAGGGAAATACTTATGAAGGTTCGACAGAAAGATATTAGCATCCATTGAAGAGGAGAAAGGGAGAGATATTACCGATAATGCGATTGGATTTGTTCTTCTCCCAGATATGCACGTTTCAAACCTTCAGGCAATGGCTTCAACTCCCGTTTGAATGTTTCCTCAAGCTGTTGCACAACTGAACTCGAAGCACAGAATAATCATATTAAACACAAGAAAAGAAAAGAAAAGAAACGAAAATAGAGACACATAAAAGAAATAAAAACACAAGAGCAAACGAAAGTCAAAAACAAACAACAAAGCAAATGAGACAGATGGCAAAGAGAGATAAAACCTGATCAATTATAATAGCCCATGAGAGGAATCTCCTCAAAACACAAAAAGTGATCGTTACTACCTTCTTTTCTTTGTCTCTTTTTATTTATGTTTCAAAAACATTGGGTTGCCTCCCAATAAGCACTTGGTTTTACGTCCTCAGCCTGACGTTACTTGCCATCACCCATCAAGATAAGCTGGCTCGTAGAGAGGTACCTCTTCGATGTCCTGCATCACTGAATTCTCATAGTAAGGCTTCAACTTGTGCCCATTCACCTTGAATACTTTGTCCGTTTTTAAGCTCTTGATTTCCACTACACCATGAGGAAAAACATTAGTAATAACAAAAGGTCCAACCCATCGAGATCGTAATTTACCTGGAAATAACTTGAGGTGAGAATGAAATAAAAGAACTTTCTGTCACACTTCAAAATTCTTCCTGGAGATCATTTTATCATGAAATGCCTTAGTTCTCTCCTTGTAAATTCTGGAATTCTCATAGGCATCATTTCTAAGTTCTTCCAATTCTTGCAGTTGAAGCTTCCTTAGTTCTCCAGCAACATCCATCTCCATGTTACAAAGCTTTACTGCCCACCATGCTTTGTGTTCGAGCTCTACCGGAAGGTGACATGGCTTACCATAGACTAACCTGTACGGAGACATACCAATAAGTGTCTTGTAAGCAGTCCGGTATGCCCAAAGTGCATCATTAAGTCGTAGGCTCCAATCTTTTCTGTGCGGATTCACTGTCTTCTCGAGAATGGACTTGACTTCTCGATTTGAAACTTCAACTTGACCACTAGTTTGTGGATGATATGCAGTAGACAACTTGTGAGTGATGTTGTATTTCTTGAGCAAGGCTTCAAATGATCGGTTGCAGAAGTGTGTCCCTCTATTGCTAATCATGGCTCTTGGTGTTCCAAATCTCGAAAAAATGTTAGATTTCACAAAATCTACAACAACTTTAGAATCATTAGTTCTTGTAGCTTTTGCTTCTACCCATTTAGAAACATAATCCACAGCAAGTATAATGTAAACATTACCAAATGATGAAGGAAAATGACCCATGAAATCAATACCCCACACATCAAAAATCTCGACAATAAGTATAGGGGTTTGTTGCATTTGATTTTTGGCACTTAAATTACCTGTCCTTTGACAACGGTCACAAGCGTTGCAAAATAGATATGCATCTTTGAACAATGATGGCCAGTAGAATCCACAATCAAGAACTTTAAGGGCTGTTCTTTTTGGTCCGAAGTGACATCCACATGCATAAGAATGACAGAAGGTTAAAATTGAATTAAATTCAGATTCAGAAACGCACCTTCTTATCACTTGGTCAGAACAATGCTTCCATAAGTAACAGATCATACCATATGTTTATACTAGTACTGCGACAATGTCTTGATCTTGGCTCTTTGAGCTCGAGCAAGGCATAGGGAGCTTCTTAGTAATAAGTAATGACAATTATCTTGCATACCAGGGGCTATACATTTAGGATAGAGACATAAAATTGTTCCATCTGGAAAACCTTTCTTGTAATGGCAGTGCCTCTTATCATGGCAATGCGATGGAGATGGTCTGCAACTAAGTTTTCACTTCCCTTCCTATCTTTGATCTCCAAGTCAAACTCTTGTAAAAGAAGTATCCACCTAATAAGCCTTGGTTTAGCATCTTTCTTTGTGAGCAAGTACCTCAAAGCTGCATGATCAGAATAAACGGTTACTTTAGTACCAATCAATTAAGATCGAAACTTTTCTAAAGCAAAAATAACCGCTAGCAGCTCTTTCTCAGTGGTAGAATAATTAAGTTGAGCATCATTAAAAGTCCGAGATGCATAGTAAATGGCATGTGGAATTTTGCCAATTCGTTGACCCAAAACGGCACCCACAGCGTAGTCACTTGCATCGCACAGGATCTCGAATGGATGATTCCAATTCGGAGATTGGATTACTGGAGCCGAAGTCAAGAGTTCCTTCAGTTTCTCAAATGCCTCATTGCATTTCTCATCAAATTCAAAGGCCACATCATTCTGTAATAATCTGCATAGGGGCAATGCTATCTTCGAGAAATCTTTGATGAATCTACGATAAAAACCTGCATGACCAAGAAACGAACGAATATCCCACACACTTGTGGGAGGTGGTAAGGAACATATAAGATTTATCTTGGATTTATCAACCTCTATACCCTTAGCAGAAATAACATGTCCCAAAACTATACCTTGATCTACCATAAAAAGACATTTCTCCCAATTCAGAACAAGGTTAGTTTCTATACATCTTTGAAGTATAAGGGTAAGGTTATCAAAGCATTTATCAAAAGAATCACCAAAAACACTAAAGTCATCCATAAAGACCTCTATGATGTTCTTAACATAATCAGAGAAAATACTTACCATACACCTTTGGAAAGTGGCAGGGGCATTGCAAAGACCAAATAGCATGCGTCGATAGGCAAATGTACCGAATGGGCATGTGAATGTAGTTTTCTCTTGATCCTCAGGGGCAATGACAATCTGATTATATCCTGAATAGCCATCAGAAAACAATAATGAGAATGACCTGCTAATCTCTCCAGCATTTGATCAATGAATGGCAAAGGAAAGTGATCCTTGCGAGTTGCAGAATTGAGCTTTCGATAATCAATACAAACTCGCCACCCGGTTTGGATACGAGCGGGAACTAGCTCATTATTGTCATTTTTAACCACCGTAACACCAGATTTCTTTGGAACGACTTGGACTGGACTCACCCACTTGCTATCCGAAATTGGATAAATTACACCCACATCTAACAATTTCAGGATTTCTTTTTTGACAACTTCCATCATTGGAGGATTCAACCTCCGCTGTGCTTCTCTAGTGGGCTTGGATCCTTCTTCTAATAAGATACGGTGCATGCATATGGCTGGGCTAATATCTTTGATGTCAGCGATTGTCCACCCAATGGCTGTTTTGTGATCTCGAAGCACTCGGATGAGTTTCTCTTCTTGTAATGGTGCAAGACCCTTTGCTATTATGACTGGCAAAGTATCTTTCTCACCAAGGAATACATGCTTCAAATGTTCTGGAAGAGGCTTAAGCTCCAAGGCAGGTGCTTTCATCACAGAAGGTAGAAGTTTCTCATTAGATAAAGGCAATTCAATGTACGAAATATCATATCTGTTTGTGGTGATAGCTATAGTCTCATCCAAGCTTGCCACAGCTTCCTCCACTTCTTTAGACACTTGTATCAACTTACTCGATTCTCTGGAATTTTCTGCCCCAATGTGCTCACTAATGGCTACTTCCAATGCATCCTTGCGAGTTAACTCAAAAAGTTGTTATGCCAAAAAATCGATAACATCCATTGCAAAAACAGAATGCAAGTCACTAGGGTACCTCATTGCCTTAAAAATATTGAAACGAATCACCTCGCCATCAAATTCCATGGTGAGAGTGCCATCGTGAACATCAATCTTAGTTCGGACAGTTTTCAAGAATGGTCTCCCCAAAAGAATCAGTGTTGGATTGGGAGATGTCTCATCCTCCATGTCAAGAACATAAAAGTCTGTTGGAAATACCAATTGATTCACCTGCACAAGCACATCTTTCACAACTCCCTTGGGATATGCATTAGAACGATCAGCAAGTTGAATTACAATACCAGTTTCCGCAAGAGGTCCAAGATTCAAAGAAGCATAAATAGAATATGGCCTGACATTAATAGATGCTCCTAAATCTAACATAGCTCTTTCAAACTTGGTATTACCAATAGGGCATGGAATGGTGAACGTACCTGGATCTTTGCATTTCGGAGGAATTTTTCTTTGCAATACAGCTGAAACATTTCCCCCCACACTTACCTTCTCATTTCCTTTCAACTTTCTCTTGTTGGTGCATAACTCCTTGAGAAATTTTGCATAACGAGGTACTTGCTTGATAGCATCTAGAAGTGGTATATTCACCTCGATCTTGCGAAAAGTTTCCAGGATTTCCTGTTCTTGTTCCTCCTTCTTTGATTTTGCAAATCTGCTAGGAAAAGGTGGAGGAGTAGCATATGAAGGAATATGGGTTTTAGGATTTACCTTAGAAGATGATGTTTTATTCATGGTGGGAGTGGTGTCATCCCCTTTATCAGTTTGTGATTTCTTTGGTGGAATCTCTAATTGCTTCCCACTTCTCAAAGTTACAGCACTAGCATTCTCTCTTGGATTGATCACCGGCTGAGAAGGTAATTTTCCTGAGCTTTGACTCTTAAATTTGCTCATGTTAGTGGCCAATCGTCCCATTTGATTTTCCAGGTTTTGGATACTTGCCCTAGTTTTATGCTGAAATTGCATTGTGTTAGTGGAAAGTGCTTTAACAATATCCTGGAGAGACATACCTGAATTTTGTGGAGCTAGTTGTGGTGCCGGTTGTGGTTGTGCTTGAAATGATTACTGCACCCATGGTTGATTGAAACCTGGTGGTCGATTTGGTATGGCATTTGGGGCAATTGGTTGATGATTCCCATATCTTAAATTAGGGTGATCTCTCCATCCAGCATTGTAAGTATTGGAGAAAGGGTCATACTTTGCCTTGGTTGTTCTGGAAATCCACCCATGGCATTGGCTTGTTCAGTATCTCCTTCTTGCAAAGTTGGACACATGTCGGTTGGATGGTCCATGGTAGAACATACTCCACATGCATAAGATTGCTTCATATGTCCTACAGCCATTTTTTTTACAAGAGTGGTAAGTTCAGAAAGTTGATGTTCAATGTTTGAAGTACTTACCTCATTTACTCTTTTTGGTAGTTGTGGCTCAAATTGACTGCTGAATTGTTGGGAGTTCGCTGCCATGTCACTAATCAAACGTCTTGCAACGTCCGGTGTTTTATTAACTAGTGCTCCACCACTAGCAGCATCAATGATACTCCTTTCTATTGGTAAGAGACCCTCGTAGAAATATTGAATTAGGAGTCCATCACTAATTTGGTGGTTTGGACAGTTAGCACATAACCTTTTAAATCTCTCCCAATATTCATGAAGTGATTCTCCATTGTGTTGTCGAATGCCACTAATATCTTTTCTAATATTTGTAACTTTCGAGGCTAGAAAGTATTTCTCCAAAAAGAGTTTACTCATCTCATTCCAGGTGGTAATGGTACCCGGTGGTAGATAGTATAGCCAATCTTTTGTCGAATCTGCCAATGAGAATGGGAAAGCTCTCAATTTAATTTGCTCTTCAGAAACGCCGGTTGGCTTCATACTTGAGCATACCACATGAAATTCTTTGAGGTGTTTGTTCAGATCCTCTCCTGCAAAACCATGAAACGTAGGCAAGAGATGAATCAGTCCAGATTTAAGTTCAAAATCTATCTCATAATTGGTGCTTATGCATAGCGGTTGTTGATCAATAATTGGAGCCGCTAACTCTTTAAGAGTTTGATCGTTTTCCATCGCCATGCTTCCGATTCAGATTTGATTGAACTGCAAGAAGATGGGAGGGAAGTGTGTCGTGCAAGGTCAAATTCTGGAGGTGGAGTTGAAATTGATCGATTTAGCCTTAAATTCGAGGATTGGAGAAACTCCTTAATTCTCTTAAGTCGTTGATCCGCTTCTCCCTCGGACATAAAAGCCTAAACACAAACAATCAGAAAAAAACAATCAAGAATCAGTAGTAAAAACAGAATAACAAATTGATTAGAAAATCAATCCCCGGCAACGGCGCCAAAAACTTGATGCGTTCGAAACTAGCAAGTATACTAATCGCACAAGTAATAAAGTGATAAGTAGATATCGCTCCCACGAGGATTGATTCTAATTGAATTTGTTATTTTTCAGCAATAATAAACTAAACATGGGGGGTTTTGTTGATTGATTAACTAAACTTAATACGAAAGCAAATGAAGAATAACACAAAGCAAAGAAAAATGGAGTGAAAAATCAATGAGAGACACTTGGTTAAGAGTTCATTCTCTGCCACAAGATATGAATTTGTGAATTAATATAGAATTGTAATCCAATTACAGCATTGAAGTTATCAACCGTAGATAACAACAAGCTCTGTTATTCCAATCTTTCCTTACTTTGTTGTTAAATAAAACAGGCTCTTTATTTAATCTCTATCCATTAAACAACCTAGAACAAGCTCTCTAAATTTAATTCAATGGATGCATTACGATAAGAAAGATAGGTTGATCTAAGCAATAAACACACAAGCTCGGATTATTTAACCTAGGTTGTATTTTCCAATTGCAATCTCTGATCACAATTTTGCTACTAATGATTGGAAATTCATGACAATTACGGATCAAGATTTCTAATCTAGCAATCGACAACAACAGATTATATTCAGTTGGCCATTCCAAATACAATCAGTAAGCAATCATAAGCATTAGATATGGGAAAATACACGCAACTTCAATTAGAGAATTGGATAACAATTTCTTACACAATCAACTCACAAAACCATATCAAGGGCTTTGAAATCACCCTCAACCAATTCAGATTCAGTTACACATGTTCAAAAACGTAGTCAATACAATACAATACAAAAACATTCCAGAAAATGAAAGGGAAAGGAAGAAACTTAGCAAATCCTTTGCAAATCTCCTTAGATTTGTAGTTCTTCCTCTTTCCAAGCTTTCTTTCTCCTTCAAGAACTCCAAAAGATGAGAGAATTCCAGAGCTGCAGCCTCCAAGTCGTTTCCCCCTCTTCAAGTTATGAAAATAAAACCCTAAAATATGTTTATATACTCTGCTACAGTAACTTGCTACAGTGTCCCGTATTTAATAACATGCTACAGTGATATGTGGAATTACAAATATACACTTCTCATACCATTTTTATCATAACTTTTGGTACACTACATAAATTCGTGAACCGTAAATTTCTCCAGAAAATAGACTTCGAGAGCTTTTCAATGGTATATAGCATGTTATCTGGTTAATTGTATATCGATACAATTAACTCCAAGAAATTGGCTGATTAGCAGAGCTGAAAATGAAGGGTTTTACTCCATTTTTGTGCAAGTTGCTTCAAAACTCTTACAAATATCAAAACCACACAAAAACATAAAAATACCAAGGAATATAGCAAAGAAACATGGACGAATTAATATAAAAATGATATATAATTAGACACCTATCAATATTCGGCTCGCATGGTGTGTCCTTGTTGCCTCAATTTTCAGTTGGCCAACGCACGAAATGATGCTGTATCTAGACCCAAACCTGCTAAAGCTGTCAAGGTAGAATAAGACTTTGTTATAAAACAAAGACATTTGATGGTAATTGAAGTAAAAAAAGCTCCATCCAGTATTGTTACTTGTCCTGTATCGTGTTATGACTTATTGTTTAAACACGTTATTTGGTGATTTTGATTGCAGGAGTCGTGCAGAGAAGTGGAAGTAATAATTGACTCTTTGAAACCACAGGTGCTTTCTCTTTTGAAATTCACTAACACTTGATTGATGGATGGGTCATTTTTTAATTTACAGGTTAGCTGCCTGCTTTTAGATATTTATTCTGTGTTGCATTTATGTTTTAGAATTTCCTATGAAGTTGGTTTACGTTTGTGGATTTGTTTTCGCTCATTGCAGGTTGTTTTCGCTCATTACATTTGCAGGTTTTTAGAATTTCCTAGAAAGGTTTGCTTGCCTCTCACTTTATTGCAAGTTTCGTTTTCATCTTGGTGTTGAACTTATGTTTGCAAACTTAAGGGGCAGAGATACAGTTAGTGGTTCTGTTTTTACCACAAAATCTGCAAAATCAATTGAAGCTTCACCAAGAAAACCTGATTTTGATGATCACTGCAGCAACCACGAGAATATGAAATGCAACTTATACCCACTTAAGAAAGGAGAAAGAATCAAAGAAACTGAGATGATGGCACAACACATACTGTTGAGACCATGAAAGGGTAGATTTTCTCATTGAGTTTTCCGGTTTTTGGCTGCCTTACGAGTTTAACTGTTATATAAATTGGATTTTCCCATAAGCAGGTTCCATCCTGAACCGCAAGTTTCTCTAGTTTGAATGTCAATTTTCCAACATCCTCCGGCACCAAAGATATCATCACAGCAGATTTTTTCAGTCGTAGCACCTGCAAATGAAGGCACAACAAAACCAGGTGAGATATTGTATCTCTTAAAGCTTTAAATCACTTGATCTTATCATCTGGATTTAGAAATATCTGTAAATTTTTCCTGTTCAGTCAGCTCATCGAAATTTGAACTTCTAACCAGTTCAAGTCTAAACAGAACAAACCCATTGCGATTTACAATATTCAGTAACTCTAACACATGAAATAGCGGTTTACTTTTTGCATTGTGAAATTAGTACCTCTGTTGCCTGAAACTGCAATTTGAATATAGCTTTGATCTTGTTCTTGTCATTCCTCCATGACTTAAAAATTTTCTTTCCAAGAAAAGTTTCTGATTGTCAATGAATCTTTGTTACAACTCTCCACTCACCTTATTGGGATCCTGGTAAATGATAATGCTCGCTTGTTTTGGAGCCTTTTGCAACAAATTTAGTGATGTTCTAAGAATAGAAAATAAAATTTAATTTCTTTACAACTGGGAACAACCTAAGGCTTCAGTTAAGCAGAAAGTTTTGCACATTAAAATAATAAATGCTACAGTGACTTTGGAAGTGAGAAAATATAGACGGCTTAAAACCTCCAAAGTCTATAAACAAATAAAATAAAATAAAAAGGATTCGTTGGACTAAATAAAAAAGCTTGTGTATTATAGCTTAATCAAACTATTATTACTGTAGATAACATGGAATAATGTTAGAGTCATGAGTTGGTTTTCTTTTTGATGCAGCAAGGCACGAATTGTGAAGCTTTAAGTGGTAAAGTTGACCCAAAAAAGTTTGATAAATATTTGACATTTGTTTTCCTCTACTTAGTTTTTTAAAGCATTTCATATATTCTTTCCTAGTTTCTCTTGGTTACGATAATATGTAATTGCTATGGGCCCAATTGATTAATGATTAGATAACTCTTAGTAATTGTGAGTTTGATGTTTCATTTGTAACATCTCCATCTTGTTTGACTACATGACAAATGATAATGGTTTAACAGTTGAAGGATTTCTTTTATTGGTAATTTATATTCTTATTATAGCCTTTTTATTAAGTTATTAATTTTGAAGGAGTAGTCAAGCTCATGTCCATAAAGGTGTATTAGAAAGTAATCTAATTTGATTAATTATAATTTTTTAGAAATTTTACCTATTTCTAACAGTGTTTGATAGTCAATAACACTGGTTTTTGTATATTTAGGGAATTGCTTCAAGGATGTTAGATATGGTGGAATAGGATTGTTTCTTGGCAATGCTTTTGAGCTTCCTTTCCCTTTATATTTTCATTTTAAGAGATATATATTTTTTTCTTTTTCTGAGTGTTAAAATTCCATGAGTTATAAAATTAAAATTCCATTGGGTTCGTTTTTGTGTTCTCTATTTAGCTTTGATTTTGGTATGGAGATTTTGTGCTTTTGGTTTACACAGAATTGGTTTTGGGTTGTTATAAACTATTTCTATATATTGCCATTATTAAGCCCTGTCTCCTCTCTACTAATCTTCTGCCTTACTCAATTGCCTTATTCACTCCATTGCACATTGTTCACCTTTACAACTATCCTACAAACTCCTTTTATTGTCACTATTTAGCAGCATGCTGTAAATACATAATATTGCACAGCATGCAATGCCCTTTTGTTTACATTAGTAGTTTGTATGGTAAATTGCTGAGTTGCTTCTTTTTTTTTTTTTGGATAACTGGGACTGGAAATACAAACCATCAAATTTGGATAGTATTTTAATGGATTTTGCTGTTGAAACAATTCCTAATAAGCTAGAAGCTCAGGCACTAATGGACGCTTTTGGATATTAATGATATCAATAAGTTTCCTTTGTCAAGTTGCAATCTACGGATCTATCTCTGTTCTACCATTAGCACCAACTATCTTATCCAAGTATAGTGAAATGTTTTTGAAATTTGCAACAAGGTGCTAGGTTATTGGTATCATTTCTATGTTTTTTTCTTAAAAGATTGAAGTTTTAAGAGTACACCTGAGTAAACTCTACTGTCAATAGCCTTACTCTATGCATGGCCTAGAGATTTACCACATATTTTAGTACTTGTTTCTGTGGTATGATCAGTGCTCATATCTTTTCCTTTTCTAGCTTCAATTTGACCATGAGCTTGACAGAAGATCAGAATGCTAGAGGTATTATGGATGTCCTTTCTAAAATGCCAAATGCATTAGATCCAAGCAACAAAGAGGTACAATTTGATAAGTTAGTGACTTAGTTGATGCTGTTCTTGGTATGATTGAGTGATTAATTTATTGTTAATGCTCAAACTTAAAATTTTGAATCAGTTATTTGATGTTTACATGCAAGGCTTTGAATTGTGACAAAATTTTCTTATTTTGTATTCATAAGCATTTTTATTAGAGTGCAATGCACCCATGTTGGATATGCAGTTGTTTAGAAGACTCTGAACTTTAATTGTCTTAGAAGCTGTAAAATATAAGAAGTTTGGTGGTTCAAGTTGCACACCAGCCGTGTCCTCCACCAAGTCACTAATATCATCCTTAAGCTTGGAAGATAGATGATGCGTTCGAAACTAGCAAGTATACTAGTCGCACAAGTAATAAAGTGATGAGTAAGATATCGTTCCCACGATGATTGATTCTAATTGAATTTGTTATTCGAAAGCAACAATAAACTAAATGAGAGGGGTTTTGTTGATTGATTAACTAGATGAAATATTAATACAAGTAAAGAATAACACAATGCAAATTTAAACAGATTGAAAAATCAATGAGAGAAACCTGGTTAAGGGATCCTTCTCTACCACAAGATATGGATTTGCGAATTAATCATAGAATTGTCATCCAATTACAGCATTGAAGTTATCAACCGTAGATAACAACAAGCTCTGTTATCCCAATCTTTCCTTACTTTGTTGTTAAATAAAACAAGCTCTTTATTTAATCTCTATCCATTAAACAACCTAGAACAAGCTCTCTAAGTTTAATTCAATAGAAGCATTACGATGAGAAAGATAGGTTGATCTAAGCAATAATCACACAAGTTCGGATTATTTAACCTAGGTTGTATTTTCCAATTGCAATCTCTGATCACAATTTTGCTACTAATGATTGGAAATTCATGACAATTACGGATCAAGATTTCTAATCTAGCAATAGACAACAACAGATTATATTCAGTTGGCCATTCGAAATACAATCCAGCAAGCAATAATAAGCATTAGATATAGAAAAATACAAGCAACTTCAATTAGAGAATTGGATAACAACTTCTTGCACAATCAACTTACAAAAACCATATCAGGGGCTTTGAAATCACCCTCAACCAATTCAGATTCAGTTACACATGTTTAAGAACGTGGTAAATACAATACAACATGGAGACATTCCAGAAAATGAAAGGGAAGGGAAAAACTTAGCAAATTTGATGTAATTCTCTTTGGATTGTAGTTCTTCCTCTTTCCAAGCTTCCTTTCTCCTTCAAGAACTCCAAGAGATGAAAGAATTCCAGAGCTGCAGCCTCCACCACGTTCTCCCCTCTTCAAGTTATCAAAATAAAACCCTAAAATGTGTTTAAATACTCTGCTACAGTAACCTGCTACAGTGTCCCGTATTATACATGCTACAGTGATTTGTGGAATTACATTTCTATACTTCTCACACTGTTTTGATTACAACTTTTGGTACACTGAATGGATTTATAAACCGTAAATTTCTCCAGAAAATAGACTTCGAGAGCTTTCCAACGGTATATAATATGTCATCGGGTTCATTGTATATCAATACAATTAAATCCGAGAAGATGGTTGACTAGCAGAGGTGAAAATGAAGGGTTTTACTCCATTTTTGTGCAAGTTGCTCCAAAACTCCTACAAATATCAAAACCACACAAAAACATAAAAATACCAAGGAATATAGCAAAGAAACATGGACGAATTGATATGAAAATGATATATAAATAGACACTTATCAGCAGTGTGACAAACTTTGATGGGAACTTATTCCATTTGACATCCACCTCCTATTTTACCTCTCAAGTTACATCTCTTTAGTCCCTTACTTATTTCAACCTAAGCTTATACACTTTATACCATACATAACACCAAACGTTATAAGAATTTTTATTAGAATTCATATTTCAATTTATGAACAAAACTAATCATGTATCATTTTCTATTCAGATGATTATCTTCCTATACCATCGTAAATATCAGTCATTATGCATCATTATATCAATTGGCTTAGAGTGGAACTCATTATTCATTTATATTTTAATATTTTAGGAAGTGACTTGGAGATAAGAAAAAAATAATAAAATAATGATTTTATTTAAGGATAAACCAGTACAACTTTGATTTAATTCAATAATATAGTTAGTTGGTCTGGTAGAAAAGATGGCTAACGTATTGGTTGCACTGCTACTTTTGACAGGTATTACTGGCAACTGGGGGTGGCCATTTAGTTTATTTAGAAATTGGTGGTGGAATATTGACAGAAGTAAAACATGCGCAACTGTAGTATGAGATCTCATGCCTTGACATTAATTCCATTGGTGAAAATCCCAACTATAGTCAGATAGCTACAATTGGAATGTGGACAGATATTAGTGTTAGGATATTTTCACTTCCTGACCTGAATCTCATCACTAAGGAGCATTTGGGAGGAGAAATCATTCCTCGCTCTATGCTTCTTTGTGCCTTTGAAGGGGTATGCATGTGCTAGAACTTTCTTCTAATTATTTTTGCTGATTTACTTAATGAGCAGATCTCCACGCCATTTGTAGGAATTGTGGCTTATGAAAACTGGTTTCACATATTATTTAAAATGAAACTTCACATCAAATCACCAACTATGTGATTAACACTACTATGGCCTTTAGTTGAGAATGAAATCAATTCTTGAGCATATGTATGGAGTAAAGGTGTATGCTGCTTTGATATTTTTTCATTGTTGTATTGTTTTTATTATTGATTTTATCAATGGAATAAGTTTCTTGCTACTCCTTTTCAGATATCTTACTTGCTATGTGCACTTGGAGATGGTCATCTTTTAAATTTTCTATTGAACATGAATACTGGTGAGTTGACAGATAGGAAAAAGGTCTCCCTAGGAACCCAGCCAATAACACTCCGTACTTTCTCATCTAAGAGTACTACACATGTATTCGTTGCATCAGATAGGCCAACTGTGATTTATAGCAATGACAAGAAACTGCTTTACAGTAATGTAAATTTAAAAGAAGTCAGTCATATGTGTCCTTTCAACTCTGTTGCTTTTCCAAACAGGTACGCCTCCCACTTTCACCCAGTTGCTTTGTGATAGGATAAATTGTTTGGAAACTGGCCCTTCTTGCATATATGATTTACTATCACATAATTACAGTAGTCATTACTGAAATTTAGTTCTCCCATTTATGCAAGCTCTCAAGTGTAAATGAATTTGGAGTTTAGGCCCTGCACTTCTACAGGTGTTAGAAAGCATAGACCAAAGAAATGAATTCCTCTTGCCATTCAGAAATGAATTACTTTGCTGGGTAGATGACAACAGCAGCTTGTTTTAAACGTAGCTCGCAAATTAACATTTTATAATCTTAATTAGTGTAAATGGATGTTTATGGGTGGCTTTAATTCATTTTTATATGTATTAGTTTGTTATTTAGCTTAATCTCTGAAAGTATGCCAGTGACACATTTCAAGTTAATGCACTCTATGTTCGCCTTTTTTTCACATGTTTGCACTTTGTTGATATTCCAGTGCATTTTATGTACCTAGAGAATTAGTGAATTAACTGAGAGTTAAGAGAGCCTAGATCAGTGATTTGTATTAACCACATCTGGGGCTATCATTGGTTGTAAGAATGAGTGCAGAACATTAATATTTTCCCTTGAACATTGTTAGAACTGATCGCGTGAGTGTGTGAAAATTTTGCCACCTTGGATGATCAAGCAAGGGATGAATCTCACAAAGGAACAACGTGGAGAGGTCAAGCAGGAGTCAAAGATGGATGGGAGTTCAGCGGCTGGAGGATTCTCAAATGACAAAAAGTCTATTGTTGAAGATGATAAACATAGTATACAGGCTAGTGCAATGACATTATTACTTTTCTTGTTGTGATCTGGATTCTTTCTTTCTCCATCTCATTTGCTCAATGTATAACATATTTACTCATATTGCAGGATGAGTATATTAAAGCTTATTATGCTGCTCTGCTTAAGAAACAACAGGAACTAGAAGAAGCTGTTAAGAAATAACCTGAACTTTCAAACACAGCCATTGCTGATGGTCTCTCTGGAATGTCTTCTAATCGTCAAGTGGGCATGAAGTCTAAACGTGAAGAGGATGAGGGAGATGATGATGTCAATTGGGAAGAGGCTTCACTAGCAGGTAACTTATTTTAAATGTCAGTTTAATTTAGTATGATAACCATAAAGATAACCATCAAGGACTGCTATAGAGTTAATTAATCTATGGCTTGTTGTGTAGACATCATATTTGTGTATTTGTTACTGACACAAAGTAATATGCTTAAAGAATTTGCATGCAAATGTTTGTTTGTCTTTTTCAAACACATTTATATATGGCCATTATACGATGGATTATCCTTCTAGTACTTTTGCATTGGATTTTGTTGTTCCTAGATCTTACTATTTAACACTAGTTTGTTGGTCATTATTCATCAACTATTTCCCTTTGCATTACTACAGGCAACACAAGTGAAAGTTTCAAGATCAATGACTTGAATGTTAAGGTAGAGGCTTCTGGAGAGGATGAGGATGATATTGACTGAGAGGAAGGTTGAAGGAAAAGGGATGCTTTATTGGAATGAATGTCTTCTTCTCGTGGTCTTCAATATAATATGAATTAAAGGTGGAAGCTGTACATAGATTTCATTCAACTTGCAATTTCTACTCATTGCAATGAGATTAGTGTATGGACAAAGAATGCTATAAAATTGTATTATTTAATAATGATACCTGTTATACATATATTAATTTTTTTAAATACTTGACAGCTAAAAACTGCCAAGTATATTTTTTTTTAATTTTTAAAACTATTATACTTGGCGGTTAAAAACCGTCAAGTATATATTTTTTTAATTTTTAAACCTATTATACTTGGCGGTCAAAAACCGCCAAGTATAGTTAGGTGCATATTTGGCGGTTAAAAACTGTCAAGTATATATTTTTTTAATTTTTTAAAACTATTTATACTTGACGGTTTTTGACTGTCAACTATAGTCACGTGCATATTTGGCGGTGCCATCGGTGGCGTTTTCAAGACCGCCAAATCTGAGCATTTTTCTTGTAGTGAATTTTAACAAAAAAATTCAATATATTAATCTGTAATTCGACAAAATAAATTATTAACTATGCAAGATATTAACAAAGTAATTTTTTTCTTTAGAAAACAAGTGTCACTAATGGAAACTTTGATAAATATGCTTTTTTTTAATGTATTGATGGTAAGAGGTTGATTTGTGGTATTTTTTTTTTACTTTAAAATGTAAACTAGATAAAAATTAAATTATTTAAAATTTTTACAGCAGTACATTAAGGGGTTTTTTATCCGAAGTCTAAATTTGACTTATTCTTAGACTTTTGATAATTTTAAGGTGTTTGTTTTTTGAACTTAAGTCTGATTCTTAAATAAATAGAAAAGCTAAAAATTTTAGCTTTTATATAAATACAAATATCCAATCATTTATTAAAATTATTATTTATATCTAAGTGTCTATTGGTTCTTTAATATTTTAAAACAGTAATGCTAAACTTATAACATTCACCTAACTTAAACTCTATAACCTTATATAGAAGTCTACATGGCAAAATCCTATTAGAGATGTAACTTTAGTCATTCTTTTTATTTTTTCTCCTCCAATGAATTTTTATTATACAAACTACTACTTCAAGTTGTAGAGTTTGAGTTGTATAAAAGTTGTAAGTTTAGCACTACTCATTTTAAAATTATTTAATGGTCACTTAACTTAACAACATATTAAATCCTTAAAAAAATAACTTTTTTTCCCAATTACACATATCTAAATAAATTAGATTCATAATAAATATTCATATGAAAATACTTCTACCACATCAAATAAAATAAGAAGTGAAAATAATAAATATAAATACAGACATATGTGTAAAAATATTAGTTCTAGAAATTTTATTTGAGATGTTAAAAAAAAAGAACAAATATATCATTTAGATTCTCCTATTCAACCTTATTAAAAAAGAAACGCTCCCTTGGAATTATGGGTATAGGACGAAACTATCTAGGCAACTAATCACACATATATGAAAGAGAAATTTACATTGATATTACTTATTCAAGTAAAGGCTTATAGAATTTGATATTATTAGAGTAGAGCTCATAAAAATAAAATGTTGTTAATTATGTAGTTAAACAAATATATATACAAGTACTTTTTAAAATTAAATTATCAAAAAGAGTTTTGTTATTAAAGTCTATAGGATAAAAATTTTAAATTCAAACAAATGTACTTTTCATATTTCAAAATTTATATACAAAAATAAAAAGTATATTATTAGAAAAACCTTAATTTTTAGCTTCTTCTATTAGACATAAGACAACTTATTTAATCGTTAACAAATTCTTTTTCAATGAAAAGCAAGTGACACCAAAAATAAATAAATAAACAAATACATGCACTCTTATAAGGTTTGAGTTAACTACACTTAGAGAAAAACATTTTAGAATCTAATACTTCAAAGTTCAAACCTTATATTAAAGGTAAACGGAGTAAAAAAAAAAAAAAAAAAAAAAAAACTCAGGGAACTATTTTAACAACTAACCAGAGTTGATTCTTTTAAGCATCTAACCAAGTGTCGACTGTTAAGCAAAGTGTTTAGTTGTTTATCTAGTTTGGTTGACAACTTAACAGCGAAGATGGTTGTCAAGTAATGCCAGACAGGTGTCTAACAATATATTGGGTTGTCGAATGTAGTTAGGCGTGTGTCAAGGACTCATTCTGTATGTGCCGAGCCGTCCGGGGAACTAAAGGAAATTAGGTACTTTTATTAGGACATTAGCTAGAACATCTAATTTTTTAAGATGTTGCTATTTCCTAAAAAAAATAAAATCCAAAGTTGTTATTATTATTATTATTATTAGAGAAAATATTACAAATAACTTTGAATCAAGGTCTAATATACTGTAGCCTTACTAATACCAAATTCTGTTAAATTAATTTCTTGACATATTAAAAATATATATAATGATGATTATGCCCTTCAACCATACTATTTTCTGTTATTTAAATATTTCATAGCTGACTTCGCATTTAAATTAACGAGTTGTAAATTTTTTACCAATAATCTTATACTAAAAGACAATAAATTAAAAACTATTAGATAAAATAAATTATAAAACTCTCACAAAAGATACATAATAAAAGTCAAATTAAAAATAAAGAAGATAAATATAAAAAAGACAATAAATTAAACTAATAAAAATAAAATAATTCGATTAAAATCTAGTATTTTTAATGCTAAAAAATTAATTAAAATAACTAAAATAAAATTGAAAACTAAAGAAAACTTTCTTATAATTAAAATAAAATAACTAAATATAAAAAATATGATAACAACAAAATTGAAACCCTCAAAAACTATTTTAAATTATTTTAAAATTAATCTAAAGCACCAATTAACCTTGTTCAAACAACTAAATTCATTGAAAAGTATAGTTAGTGGTTGTTGTATTTATTTTGTGTATTTTATAATTTATAATTTTTTTATTAAAGTTTTGTAAGATTGTTTTATTTTAAAAAATAAACATATTAGTACTTAAACAAATAACTTAAGTTACTTTTTTACACTTTAGGTGTTAAATTTAACTGAAATGAGTTAACCGTAAGGTTATAAATAATATCACATAAAACATCAAAGTTATGTGTCATGTTAGATTTCAATTTAGGGTTATTTGTAATATTTTTTCTATTATTATTTTGCATTTTATCTATATTTATTATAGGTTTGTAAATTTTAAAGGTGTCATTGTTAATTTTTGTCAAAATATGGAGCTTAAAGGTTAGTTTTAAGAACTTATAGGAGGAGATTATTAATCTAAACCTCAAGGATATTAATTAAATACTTTTAAAAAAATTAGTCAAATTAGGGGACTCTTTTGAGTTGTAATAAAAAATCTTAATTTGTTTTGATTACTTAATCAAAGCAATAATTTTATTATTATTATTTTACTGTCTAGCTAAATTTAATATCAATTGTCACTTTTATCCTCAAAATCAAGGTTAGAGACTTGAGACTTGACCGATTGATATCCATTGAGAAGTATCAAACATCTTTTAATAGCTTAATAGCTTGCTAGACACTTATCACAAATGTTTTTATTAAGATGTCAAGTTATCGAGAGTTGGTTTGTTCGTCAACTTGAGACCTTATTTAACAAATTAATGTTTGGCTGGTCAATAAAATAAAAAAGCAAAGTTCAATTATTTCTCAAAATTGCTTTATGACTTGTTATTGTTTCGCATTTTCTTAAAATGCTTTAGATATAATTATTTAATTTTGATTGTTAATTTTAATGACATACTAAAGTGTGAATGTTACTAAAGGTAATATAAAAATAATCAAAATAAGAATAAGCATTTAAAAATAACCGTATTTTTAATAAATTTAGATTTTATAATCACAGACTGGTAATAGAGAATGTGTGTGTATACATACCTCTGTGTTTAACATTCGACAATTCAAAAGTTAAAAAAGAGTCGTCGACTATTAGGTAACGATAAAATAAGAAAAAGAAAAAGAAAAAAGCTATTAGTTTTAGATCATGATTGTAACATTTTAATTTTACTTTTTTTTTTTCATAACGAGCATTTTTTAAATGGCCTTGTAATTTTGGCAGTATTTCATAAATTCCCAAGTAAATATGGTATGAGGGAAAAGTTTGATTGGGCCAAACACAACCCAAAACCCAAAACACAAACAAAAACCCCTCTGCCTCAGATCTTCACCGGAAAAGCCCTACCAACAAGAACACTCAAGGCTTTGAATCTGGTGTTCTCTTTCATGGAACAATCTCAGGAAAGGGAAGACTTCACTTTGATCACTAGAAAGCCGTATTTTGGTTTGCCTACTGCATGCCCAACTTGCTTGCCCGTTTACATTTATCTCAAATTTGCTCGCTTTCCTTTCCACTTGTCCTTCAACTCCTCATTCCCCGACTCTGGTATGCTTCCCTTTCCTTCAATCGCGCTTTTTCTATCTGCTCATGCTATTACTTTTTTACTTATTTAAGTATATTTGATATCTGGGCATTTTTTATTTTCCTTGAATTAGGTTTGTCATTGTTGTTTCAATCAGTTTCAACTGTTTTTTCTGTACCTTTTTCTCACATTCTCATTGTTTTTATTTTATTTGGGTTAATTTGATAATTTGGCAGTTATCTTTTTTCCTTAAATTCTCATTGTTTTTATGAAGAATTTCGAAACTATGAGGGTCTAATGGAGGTCAATGATTTTTTTCCCCTTTTGTGTATGGTTATTATAAGTAGTGTTATTACTATTACTTGTAAATAGCACTGCTGATTTTCTATCCTATGACCTTCACATTGCTTATCTATTGATATTACATGTATATGACTATACTGTGCTCAGATTGCTGTCATTTTGTGATTCTTTATTTTGAGGTTAGCACATGTTTGAGGTTCATGTTGTGCTTAATAAACATGAAGATTCTGATTTTGTGTTTGATTTTTATGTTAGATCAAATTCCTTATTTCGAGTCTGGAACTTATGTGGCTTACAATAATGAGAATGGTGGAGTTATTGAACGGTTAAAGGAAGACCGAATTGTTGATTTGGATGATGGATTCCGTTCAGTCCTGGAATGGATATCAACCAAGGCAATGATTAGCTCCTGGCTTTCTGATGCGCTTACGTATGAACTCTGGCTGGGGACCGATGGAAGCTCTGCCTGCAAGATTTACTACTCTGATCTTGCATGGCCTATAGGAAAGATTTTATTCTTACAACAAATACATTCTGTAAAGCACCAACTTGGGATAACGAAAGAAAACAGTGAACGGAGGGAGGAGGAGGTCTTACTTTTTCCATCAACCTTCCTAGTGTATTAGATTTTTGTTTGTGCACCACTTTTATTATCCTCCTTGTTCTGCTTTCTCTTTCGCAAACACGGACAAACAAATGGATATTTATTGTGATTTTACTTCTCTCTATTTTTTTTTTCTGAGTGGCCAATGATTCAAGCCATGCATTATAAATTATTGTCTTTTTAAGAAGTTCTTTATATATGTGTTTTTATTTCTGGTCAGATTTACCGCAGAGCAAATATTGCATATGAAGCTTTATCAACTAGATTAGGGGAGCAGAACTTTCTGTTTGAGAATCGGTAAGTTCTTGGGAGTACAAATGTTTGGTGCTTCTTTACAACCTTTTAATGTAATTTTTTTTTTTTTTTATTGATTTTGTACTTGAAGTAAAATCTAGTTTTCAACCTGCTGTATATGTGCTATATTTTACTTTCTTGCAGGCCATCAAGTGTGGATGCTATTTTTCTTGGGCATGTGCTTGTCACTCTTCACGTGTTACCAGTAAGTGGTTAAAAACTACACCTTAATTGTTATTTTTGTGAAAGCAGATTCTTATATGGTTTATTTGGAACTATTGTTGGCATTCATTTTTCTAGATATTAATTTCTTTTAAAGAATGTTCATGGAAACAAAAGTAACGTTAACATCACATTAACTCCAGTTGATTTACGGTAATACCTTGTAGTTGTGGGTGATTATCAGCATGATTTAGGGGTTAGGGTAGTCATTTCTCTTTGTATCTGAATATAAGTTTTAACTGTGTTTGGTGGTAGAAACCAAGAATGATATGAAAGCCAATGTATTGCATATAATGTCCTTATAAGTGTTAAGTATCACATTTATTTCTACTTGAATTGCTAGAATATTGAAAACCTAGTAATTTCACAATACATAAAATAAAACTTCTCCAATATTCAACTGGCCTGAATTTGACCCAACAGTGGCATGCATAGGTCCTCTTCATATTAGAAGAGTGTACACATATACGTAACATGGGACTCGAATTTTATGATCTGTATACTAGTCATAATCCAATAATCTAATCTTATATGTTGTTGAAACTCAGACGTTCTACATTTCACAGTATTAATATTTCTTCATTTTGTATTTTTTGAAAGTGTACTGATCTTATCGTGTTCCATGTATTTATAATCTTTTAGGAAACATCAGTGCTCCGGGCTAAACTCTTAGAACAAGGAAATCTTGTAAGATATGCAGAAAAACTTAAGACAGAGTTCTTAGAAGCTGGATCATCATCTTCTATCCCACAGTTCCACTCAGACACATCATCATCAGCACCAAGAGGTCCCTCAAATTGGAGTAAGATTTCAAGCTACATGTATTTCTTATTTTTACATTAATATTTGTTTGATTTATTTGCCACAACTGAACCAAACTGTGGTTTATATTGTTTTGGACTCGTGTCTTATTTTTGTTCTGGATTTAACCAAATAAAATGCCAGTAGGAAAAATGTGCTGGTATTCTGGCTTGATCGAGCACAATAAGTATAAGCCAAATTGCATGGATTTTTCAATAGTGTGGCTGTACCAGGGACACTTAATTAATGTTTGTATTGTTTTGATTGAGTTCATACTTTTACTTGAGGTGATTGGTTAGCACCATTTGTTCTGCCAATGTTAATATGTATTTATTAACTTTGGGCTTCTATGACCAATGACTTTCAAGACAATTCCTTTTTCTTCATTAACTTGAACTGAATTGAGGAATTGGCTAATCTGCAATTTCAATGGTATACCGGTTTGAGCATACAATTTTTATTGTGTTCTATTTATCTCATTGGGATTGATTTTTTATGTTGCTTTGGACTCTCAGTTTATATTTTGTGTCTCTCTTCTCTATTTTAATATAAGTTCTGTCTATAACATGTGAAGACCATGTAGAATGGGTTTCACATGAACCTAACCTTTTAATTATTGCTTTTGGCACCATTCCACTAATTGCAGGGTGTGGTTGCTAAATCTGCACTATCCCTATTCATGCTTGAAAACAATGACGTTTATTTGTCATTCAGACTTATTCTTAAATTTGGCTTCATAATTATTCTTTCGTGAAATAATTTTTTAAACTGTCGTAAACTTGTTTTATGTATTAGGTTCAAAGCCTAAGCCAAAGCCAAAGAGAGAAAAGACGGAGGAGGAGAAAACTTTCAGAAGAAGGGCTAAATATTTTTTGGTAACACAGCTGTTTGCAGTTGTACTTTTTCTATCTATCATGGGTAGATATGATAGTTCAGAAGAAGTGGAACTTGAAGATGATGAAGACATCAGCTTTGACTGAAACCTGCATTTATGTACAAACTTCTGTTTCTTTATCCCAACAATTTTTACGTGATTGCTGGTCAGGGCTGACTGCACGATTAGAATGAGTCCCCTTCAATTTTGTAATTTTGCTTTCAAATTTTGGAAATAAATGCCCATATTAATAAAAAGATAAGATAGTTATGTGCAATATATTAGTTTGTATTCTATAACAAGCATTCAAAAATGGGCTTTTAGATTTCAAGGGTCCTTGCTGGTGTCTAAACTTGAAAAACCTTGTAGCATAAAGAATCAATTGATTTATGTTTATGATTATGGTTGTGATTTTTGTTGTCCGTCCTGGGTGGTAAGTCAAAAATGCAGCTAGCATGACATTGATGCTTCATTAGTGGGAAAGTGAAGCTTTGCGACAAGGTGAGAGTGCAATAGAGACAATGTTTAGGCTTTAGAAATCAGTAACTTAGGATCAAATTTCAGTTGTATAGTTTCCAGTCTTCCTCGCGAGGAGGTATATTCCCTCCGTCAGCTAAAGATGGGAATTGAAGGAAGCATTGTGAGAAAATGTCTTTGTTAAGCAAGCTTCTTGCCATCAAATCAAGGCCCTAACAGGCTTTCGGCATAACACATTCTTGAATAAAACGTGATGAAACAATAACGCTTCTAAATGTTCCCTAACATTTGCAAGTTTGAGTGGCTATTTTAATTTTCAGCTAGCTCCAGCTTTCAGGATTCAAGTTAAACTTGGTATTTACCAATATCCATATGGGTCTCTACATTCTAGGGTATGGCTTCTAATTGTTGTTCTCTAATGACTTCGATTACCAACAATGGTTGAGCTTTTACATCAGCCAATTCCTTGTCTTGTTCATCTTATGAGCCAAATAGAGCAAAGGAAAGTAGGAGAATGGAAGCATCTTGAACTCTATGCTACATTGTCATAGAAGGTTATTTGTAATTACATTGACAACCGTACTTTAACTGCCTATCCTAAATATCAGAAATTACACTGTCTGCTGAACCGTACCTTGCGGCCGCTTGTTATTCTTCCATTGATTAACAAGTTCAGTGTATCCATCTGCTGAACCAATTGAAAACTCAGTCAGTGAGCTCATCGCGACTGACATTCCGGCACAAAGTACTTTTATGGCAACTTCAGCCATTTTCTCAGTAGAGATAACCTCTTCTATTTGTCCAACCTCCACCATTTCCATATTTCCACCAGATTCATCTGATAACCCTGTGCCACGTCTCTTTGACCCAACTGGGAACCTTTGAGAATCGTCTCTTAGCTGCTGTGCATAGAGAGACCCCATGCCAGCTGCAAAGAAGTCTAATCCATCGAGTACTGGCTTCTCTCGGAGACCATCAAGAAATCTTGACCATTGGATACAAAGTCCAAATATTGGAAGGGTTCCACTGGATCGTTGAGGGGAAAATGGTAATTTTGACATATCGGCCTCACAGCGTACACAACGCAGGAGCCAGCCACTTATTACATGCACATAGGATCGTTGAGAAGCGATCCATGACTCAAAACAGGTTCGCCAATTCTTCAGCTCTATTTCAAGGTTGGCAGCTGATCTGGCTAGCCTGTGAGGTTCAGTTACAGACATGGAAGAGTGCCCCTTCGCATTCAGTTTTGAAGGTGTGCCTGCTAGTAAACGCTTGGCTTCATCTAACGTTTGCTTCTGTGATTGATGGCACTCTGCCATTACTTTCCACATCTTTGCCAACCTGTAATTTTGCATTGGTTAGTTTCGTATGTGTGTGTGTGTGTGCAGAATCTTTTAGTTTCTAGTAGCAGCAAGTTCAATCTGCATAATACTTGGTTAAAAACACCATGTATTTTAACTGAATTCTGAGGACAGCAAGAGCGTTAGACGGTCTCTGTTATAAAAGGTGCTAGGGCATCTTGAGATATATTGCTAGGGTACAAGCAAAAGAGATACAAAGTTTGTTGTCTACCATTTTCTGTTTGAACCATTAGGTTGATAGAAATATTTATCAATGTTTAGGAACATGAAAATATGTCAACATTTTTAAGAAACACACAACAATTCAGAATAATTGACAAAAGATTGGCTATTTACTAATGAACATGTAATTGTTGATAATATATGCTTTGATGATGATCTTTCATTAAGATAGTGTCTTTTGAGTAAGATAGCATAGTGATGCAAGAGTGAAACATACCCTTGTATTAATTCTAGAAGTTGAGGCTGCAATTCTTCATCCCTTAAAGTCTCGATCCTCTTTGAAACAGATTCAACTGAGTGTATTGAAACCTTTATTTGGGTATGCAAATCTCTAATTGATGCCCTTGTTTTATCCACAGCAGAGGGGTCTTCTCCTCTCACATCTTGGTTTCTGAGTTGGGAACATTTCTTCTCATATGCAATCCGGACCTTTTCACCAGACTGTTTAAGTAGGCAAAAAAGAGTGATCATGATCAATTTCCTAGTTTTACTCGTAGAACATAGTTATTGTTATTAAGCATGTATAAGTGTTCCCTAGGATGAATTCTAGAGAGTGCTCATTTTGTTAAAAAAAAAAAAAAAGAGAAAAAAAAGAACGAGAAAGTTCTAAGTCTAGTTCTAACAATGATATCATTTCTATAAAAATCTTCTACATAGTGCTCATTTGCAAGCAACTCTTTGAAGAAATTAGGTAAATGTATTAACAATTCCCAAAACTAGTAAGACAAACTAATTCAAAAGGATGCAAATGGCATCTGCTTAAAAGTCATCAGCAAAAGAGGAAAAGAGCAAAATACGATTCCGGAAGAAAAAGGTTATTGAAATCAATTTAATGACTCTTAATGGTCTGAGAGTTTAGAAGTTATACCCTGACTTCCTCATAGAGTTTTTTCTCCCAGGCATATAACCTGTCCAACGTTGACTGGTGGCTTCCAGAAAACATACAGGATTCCTCTGAGATATCGCTACTGCTTTCATAACCCTCATCTCTAGAACTTGAGGAATTCATTAAAAATCTTGATGAGGATGAACGGGATGAAGCTGAGCGGAACAAAGCAACTGGATTCAACATCTTCATGGCTGTAAAAACGAAATACAGATAAATACTAAAACGAAAGCTGATTTGGACCATATATATAAGCAAAGGCTTATTTGTATTATGTCTGTGTTTGTCATAATAAAAAGCTAGATCTGGAACATGCTAAGGCAAATATGCACTGGTGGTGTTTGCAGCTGTAAAAATCAAGCAATTCATTGCAAGAGAGCTGCTGCTTGTATTACATATTTTCATTTTCTTTTGTGCTTCAACTGATCCCAAGAAAGACTAACTGTGTTGATTTCTTTTTCTTTTTTGTTGGGTAAGCTAGAAAATTTGAGGTTAGCGTTACTGATAGTAAATTGCTCGACTCTATCCATCTATATATAATCTTTCTTCTGATCAAATGAGTCACTAAGAATATTGAGCCATCACTTCCTCAGGAATCAGTTGTCAATGTCTCTTTCATCTCATAATAACAGAGTGGAAATCGGAAAAACGCTAAAGCAGCTCAACTGATCAAATTTATACTTGCATTTCCAATGTACCATTATGATCCCGAGTTAGTCAATATTTGCACATCTTGAAGTCACATGCATGTACATTGCTACCAATATAATGATTGCCAGGTGCTGTAATCTTGTAAAACATGTGGAAACAAATCAATTGAGTGCACATATAACCCCACCCCAAAATTATTTGAAAGTCGGAGGTGACTTAGATTTGACAATCCCAATTTCCCAAGTATCTTTTTGATTCTCTGGTTTTCGAAAGAAAGCTGAAAGAAGAAGAATTCCAAAAAAAATATCCGTTCAATTGTATAAATTTTTTAATTTATATTTTCCAAGGAGAACTGCAAATCACCTACCAACTGGGATCAAATCAATTGGTGGAAGAAATAAGCTTTTTCTGAAGTCAATGTTAAAACACCTGATTTAAGCTTGTTTTCTTCCTAAGGAGGACATCTTAGATTGGCCTTATGGACGAGCTTTGCTCTTATCAATAAGAGAAGTTAATCTTCATCATAGTTGCATAGAAACAAATCTGTTTTTTCGAATTGTAAACCGCTTTTAAACACATGCAGCTCACATTTGTCGATGCTTATAAATTGTCAAATGACCAACTATGATTAGTAAAGCACAAGAAAAGTAACAAGTAAAATTCACAAACCTGTGAGTTCACTTGAGGTTGTTGAGTACTGGGCTCTGCTAGCCTCTAAAAGTGCTGAGACTTCCTTTGCAGCATCGCAAACAATAGTGAATTGATCTTCAAGGTCCTTGATGACTTCTGCCATACTTGTTGCCCTTCGGTTTACATAAACGGTGAAACCCGGTGTTTCTTCCTTAGCTTGATCACCAGCCTCCATTTCTTTATTAGTAACTTCAACTTGCCTGGCTGCTTGAGCCCTTGATATTTCTACATTTGCTTTGCATTGAGATTGATTATTCCCCACTTCATGCTCTGCTTCAGTGTCACTATCTGTTCCGTCCTCCTCTTCCTCCTCCTCCTCTTCATCATCATCATCATCATCATCATTATCATCAACATCTTCTACAAGAACTTCTTCTCTAAAGCAATGAGTATTAGTTTCAACTCTCCCTTTTGTTACATGTACCTTACTCTCAGGTTCTTCCTGTTCAGTTTCATCTTCTTCTAATTCAGGGATCCCTTCTTCTTCTCGTACCTGCCTTAGTCCTCTGATCTCATCGTCCATGTTTGTTTGATCAAGACTACTTCGGTTGGGATAACCATAGTAATCCAAAGACGAAAATGGATTCCAAAAGAAATCCCACTGTGAATTTTGAGGTGAAGGGGGAGGGATGTTGGGTCTATTGTTGGGTGAATAAGAGAAGAATGAAGAATTCATTGGAGATGGTTGCATACCAAAAAACCCATCCACCCCATACTGGTGCATTGGAGAATAAGTTTCGACCCGAACTGTTTCTGGTGATTGAGGTCTCTCTTCAACTGAAACAGCTGGATTCCCACCTGACGTTAGATAATTAACTTTCAAGGTTGAAGTGGGCTGAGACTGGATTTGTGCTGGCGAGAACGATTTAGCTGAAATTGATATGAAACCAGAAGTTGTTTTCTTTACTGGTGTAAAGGGTGGGGTTACAAAAGAATCAAGTAAGAATTCACGGGGCTCATCTCCTTCGACATATTCGCGAAGAGCAGCAGAAACTCTTTTCATGGACTGGATATAAGCTAAATGTCCAGAGGCAAATCGTGTTCTTTGCTCCACAGCCTGTTTAATGAATCTCTTTCTATCTTTACAAATCTGAACTGCCTCTTCATCATCCAGCTTCGATGTAGAACATCCCATTTCTCACTTTTTTCTTTCACTCAACTCTATGAATATTTCAGGCTTGAGTCAAAATCGAAATCGCAATAGTATTCTTTCCTATTCCTAACTAGAATCATAAGGAGTTTTCAGGCTGCAAAACAATAAGAAAGAAGTTCAGTAACTTGAGTCATGCCAAAAGATTATCAATAATGTATTGAAGAGAAAACTAGAACAACACAAAGCAAACAGGAAAGTAACAACTACTCTCACAGGAACTGAAATCCAAGGTAAATTTACACACAAGAAACCTATTTCAACAAGGTTCAGGTGCTTTTCTTAGATTTCAAGTCATAGAAGAGGACTCAGAACATGTTCAAACTTACATAACAGAACAAGGAAATCAAGATTCCTTTCAGTTTTCTTTTCAAATTTGCCAAATGCTCATCAACTCGAGCCCCTTCAAGAACAACAATCACAAAATTTAAAATAAATGAAAATAATAAGAAGTGAAACAAGCTAATTCTTTACATTGGGATTGAGGTATACTATGTGTAAAAACATTTGACTTAATTAAAAATAAAGAATACAACAAAATAAATGATCACAGGTGAAACTTAACCAGATCAATTAGAGGCAACGAAAAATTGAGAAAACAAAACAAACAACTAAAATGTTGCAGAAGAAGAGTAATCAAAGACAAATAAGGGTTTGCAAAGATGGTCAAATTGCAGAAAGATTATTTTTAGTCAAAAGGCAGTAATCAAAAGAAGATAAAAGTTTTAAAGTAGAAAAAAAAGAGAAATTAAAAAACGAAAACAGTTTTAACTAATGATCAAACCAAAAAATAAGACTATGAAGATGAATATATGATTAAAAAAATTACAATTTTTGTACTACAGCTAGTTGTACTGGTTCTCAAACTTTGATGAGATGCAAATTCTAAGCGAATATAAGCTCTTAATTCTAAAGTAAACTAGAAAATAAAAAATAACAGCACAGGAATATGCCTTGGAGAAATGATGGATTGACATTCATAATTTATCATAAAAATAGAAGCCAGTTCAGAGTATTAACAACAGCCAAAAGTTCATGAAAAATAATTTAGAAATTACTTGTGAAACCCCGGTTTATAGTTAATCATTTATGAAAGGAACAAAATTGATACTCAGTAACATAAAATAGGAAACCTGTTGAGAATGTGAACACGAAAATATTGTTGAACAGAATAAAGTAGAATGACACACACAATAAAAGCAAAACGTAATTTTTTTTTTTCAAAAAGAGTGAGACATAGAGGAGCTTTAATGGATTACAATGTAGAAAAAAAAAAGATAGAAACTTTACATGATTATGAGAACTTGAAAATTAGCAGCCATTACAAAATTAAAAAAAAAAAATTCCAGAACATGAAGAAGAAAATATTCTTTGACAGAACAAAGTAGAATGACACAAACTATCTAAAAGCTAAAAATAAATTTAGAAAGGGAATAATTGAGAATTCAAAAACAAAAAAAAAAAGATATATGAACTTGACATGAAAAAAATATCTATATAGCAAAAGAAAAAAAACAATTAATAATGCAAAAAATAAAAATATAAACTTGGCATGAAAATCAGAACTCCGCATCGCATTTCAAGGATTGTCTTTGGTTTTCAAAGAAAAACGGAAAAAACCACTCTGAGAGACATCAATAAATCATCAAAATAAGCTTAACAGGGCATGAAAAAATTATGAGAGAGAGAGAGAGAGAGAGAGAGAGAGAGAGAGAGAGAGAGAACATAGAAGAGTTTGTATAGTGGAGAAGCTTGTAACGCCACATTTACAACGGCAACGAGAACAATGAAACGGAATGGCAAGAAGGGTGGGTACCTGGTGGAGAGAGTAGCAGTAGTGTTAGTGTATGTAAGCTGCGGAGGAAGGAGAAGATGAAGATGGAGCTTGCTCGCTTGATCACAGAGAGAGAAAGAGAGACGTTGAGAATAGTAACGGTCAAAACAAAGCGAAAACGAAAACAAAAACAAAGAAAACATATAAAAACGAAAACTAAAACACTGAAGTGCTGTGGGTTGGAGAACTAACTAAAGTTAAGTTGAAAGCAAGAGATAGAGAGAGAATCCAAGCAGGAATATTACAGCTTCTACATTTTGTCCTTCTTCTTCCTCTTTATTCCATAAATGCCATTCACATTCGTTCTGTTTTTGTTTTTCCTTTTTCGGAATCCTCGATTGATTATTAATGCTCTTCCGAGTCAAACATGATCTTTGGGTTTTAGTTATCGGTTATATCGATATATTATTTTTTAAAATTTTTATAAATTTTATATAAAAATTTTAAATTTTTATATAGAAATCGTAAATATAAAAAAAATTATAAATAAAAAATTATATAATTATTTTTAATTTTATGTAAATTAATATAAAAGTTGTAAAATATTATATAAAAGTTGTAAATATGAAAAATTATTCATTTATAATTTTTTTTATATTTACGATTTTTATACAAAAATTTACAAATTTTAAACTAAATTTACAAAAACTTTAAAAAATGGTGCACCGATCCGCAGATTAAACCATTAATTTAATTAAAATTATTAAAATTTTATGACAAATTACCAACAAAAAAATAGTGAATAATAAACAAAAGTGTTGTTATAATTCCTTTTTTCGACAATCAAAAATATTTTGATATTTTTCATTGTTTTTTCCCAATTTTTAGGTTCATTTGTCAGGTTTTTGATTATTTTATTTTTAAATTCTAATTTCTATTCCATTTTTAATTTTTAAAATATTTTATAAAGTATTTAAAAAGAAAAGAAAGTCTATGAAACAAGTTTTTTTTTATCTTGAAATTAAATTAGATCTTATTTTAGAAAATAGAGGATATCATGATATAAAATATAATTTTAATAGTAATATTAAATGTAGAAAAATAAATTAGTAATAAGATACTGATTTTTAAACCGAACATTCTGCAAAGCTCAATTTCTTCCTCCGTGACGCACTGGGAGCCAGCCAAAAATAACAGAAAAGGGGCCCATCAGCAACATCAAATCAAGAGTTTCTGATGAATTGCAGATGATTTACAGACGTCTAATCACTTGCATTTCCCAACCCCATCATATCACACTCAACTTTCTACTGATACTAGGGCCCAACTTTTATGGGGGCACCTACCCGAAGGATTACATGGTAAATCTGCCTAACCTCTGTTAAGTTTGCCAACAAAAAATTTTGTTATTTTTTAAATGTCTTTTTAAACTTTTATCCTTAATCAGCTTTTATTAAAAAAATAAAAAATTATTTAAATTGAATAAAAATTTAATATTGCATTAATAATATAAAATATTTTTATATCCTATTTAATAAATCTCAAATAAGAATTATCAATTGAATTAATTTTATTGAGTATATTGATGTCTAAGTGTATAATTGAGTTTAGAAAAAATTATCAATTTTTTCTCTTTTTTTTAATTCATTGAAGAAATTTTTTAATAATTAAGAGACCAAAAAAGAAAAAAACCGAAGTCATTATAAAAAATTTTCTCTTTTTTTTTTTTTCTAAAAGTCATTGAAGGAACTTTAATTAAGGATTCTTTTTCAAGTATTTACTAATTAAGAGACAAAAAAATATGTATCCTTTTTTATCAATAAATAAGTTTAAGGAATTCATTAATAAGAACATTTTTATGACTTTTTAAAAAGTGGGAAAGAAAATTACCCAATTTTTTTATTTTTTTCTTTTTGACATTAAGGTACATGAATTTAACTCGTTACGAAATTACCCAATATTGTAAGAAAATGAACGGTATTTTGGTAATTTAAAGTGTGGGAAATTCTTTAGAGCATGTAGAAATTAAAAAAAAAAAAAAGCAAAAGAAAGGCAGAAAGTTGGGTGGATGAAAAGGAAAAGAGCGAACCGGCCAGGTCCCACGTCAAGAAATCAAGATGCCTCGGTAACAGCTAATTAATAAGATGCCCTCAGATTGTCGTTAGAATTTCAGAATTACCCTAACAACGCGTGTTTTGTTCTCTGTTCAATTTCAAGGCTTTTAATCACCGCTCCCTGATAAATTATCAAATTGATATGCAAATTTGAAGATAATAATTTAAAAAAAGAATAAAAAATGCATTTTAACTAGTATTTCAATTTTTGTTAGTTCAAATATTGTATTTTCTTATATGATAATCACCATACATAAATGATAAATTGATATAATAAATAATATGTTAATATGGATTTTTTTGTCCCTCCCTTGGATTCAAATTTTTAGGTCCAATCCTACCTTGTTTATAAGCCCACTTGTAAAGGGTGATGGTACTTGTTAAAACCCTCTCGTTTGGATTGACGTTAAGCCAATGTAGATTCCCACTAAAAAATGTTAAGAGGAATGCTTATTTCACGAGAGAAAGAGAGAAAGAGTCTGTCTTACCTCTAGAATAATACTTGTTAGCCAATTACAGAGTATCACGTAAATGACACATCAGTGCGTATATAGTTCATACTCTTTGTGATTGGTTAAGGGGTATTATCTCGAAAGTAGGACAGACGCTCACTCAACGAGGATGAATGAATAAATAAGTGAATTAAAAATAAATAAGAAAAATATGTTTACAAACACTTGATTTGGTCACAGATATTTTAGTCTACTCATCATAGTAGCTGGATGTGTCATCTATTTGCAGGTGGTATTGTTTTGGTACTCCATAAGAAAACACATATTATCCAACCAAAAAAAAAAAAGCTTTTGAAGAGGAGTAGAATGTGAAAATCACCAATTTTTCATAACTTGCTATTAAATTTATTTCAATTTTCAAGATCTCTAATTGAATCAATATCAGTATATTTCAATCCAATTTTCTTAGTGAATTGATCATTTAATAAGCATTTTTTAAATTATGCTTCAAAGATGAGAATAATTTAGAATACTATCTGTAATATCTAGCATTACCCTTTGCTAAAAAATTATGCAAGAAAATATATTATTTTACTTTCATAAGAAAAATTAAGCGAGTTGAGTTTGTATAATTAACCAAGTAATATAAAATTGCCACAATACTCAATTGGGGATCGTTCTGTGGAATAGAATACCTTTAAAAAGGTTGTCAAATAATAGCAAACAAGTTATATTTTTTAAAATATAAAAAAAATGCATTGAGGAGCATCGGAAACCCTTTTTTTAATTAACAGAAACTGTAGAAACATGTTGATAAATTATATTTTAAAGAGTTTTGACTGAAACATAGAAGACGATTTTTGTGAATTAATTTCCCGAATACTAAGCTTTAAAGGTATATCAAAATTATGAATTGTTCATCTATCATGTGTGAACCAACTTTGGATTCTTCTTACCACTTGGAAAATAATATATTCCTTAATTAATAGCTCATAATCAGAATTAATATTACTTAAATTAGATTCTTCTAAGATTCAAGAATCTATATATTTAATCATTGGGTTGATCAGATGGTTCCATCAGCTACTGTCTTATAATTCTAAATTCATGAATACATCTGTAATCTCAATCATTTAAAAGTTCTTACTTTTATGCAATATATATTATCACAATTATATTAGAATTGGCCTCAAGTTTATTGGAAAAAAACATAAAAAAATAGCAAGCTTTTCAGATTTCTTTTGAAAGTTCTAGAGGTATGCAGTTATAAGAAATATAACAGTAAACTGTAAAGTAAATCGGCACAGGAGGATTTTACATGGTTTGGTTATAAAACCTACGTCCACGGACAACTATAGAGCTGTAATTCATTAAGTTCTTGTTTGTACAATCTTTAGGACCTTTTACAGTGCTGACTCACTCTCACACACTGACCTAATCTTTGACAAACAAAATCCCTTCAAAATCTTAAACTTTAGTGATACTACCCACTCTCTGTCGCAGATAACTTAACAACACACTGTTAAGTTACACATAATAATGATGTTTGATTCAGAATTACATAAACACTTAACCCGCAAGTTATCCCAAGTGTATACTAACTCATACGGACTCAACCAACAACTTATGTACGGTTTCTACCACTCATACATGAATCAAAAGACTCAAAAAATCAAATCAAAGAAGACATTCCTTTTGCATTGAAGCTCTCTTCTATGAATTCATGGAATGCCAAACTCAAGACTCTCTCACAACCAAATCAGCCAACACGTCAATCTCTCAATCACGTAATCAGCCACCTGAATAGCTTTGTATATATATATAGTGAGAAGTTTGATCGAAATCTCCTAGAAATCCTATAAAAATTCTAATCAAAATCATATTAGGATTAGGAGAAATAAAATAGGAATTGTTAAAAATAAACTCCAAAAGGAATTAGGACAAATAAATATTCTCCTATTCTAATTAGGATACAAGATATTATATCCTAATCTAAAGAAAAATTTATTACAAATCAAATACTTCCTAAAATATAATTCTAGAAACATTAAAATAGGAATAAAAATAATATTCTTGGTTTATCACAAGTTGATCAAAACTCATCATGTGCATGACACATGCATATGTAGTAGACTTTGACACCAACAATCTCCCCATTTTTGACAACTTGTGATGAAAACACCAAATTGTTTTTGATCAGAGAATATCACACATGATAAGCCAATCATAACAATAAGCTATCATGATATAGCAAACAGAGAAAATATCATGTGAAAAGAAATAACATGTGTGCTGTTACATAACTCATAATAAAATACTGTCAAAATAAGTATATCCTGCAATCAAAATGACTTTGTCAAATTGATCAAGCAACACACGTTAATCAATTTATGATCAGAGCAAATAAAAAACATACATCAAATAAAATAAGCAGATAATAACACATAACACAATAAAAACACAAAGTATCAAAATAGTTCGAATGCACACAAAAGGCAAGAACAATAAGTTCTTCTTACTCCCCTTTACTCCTTGCTTACATCCCTTGAGAAATAAGCAACAAAAATATATATATATAATATATATATATATATATATATATATATATATATATATATATATATATATATATATATATAAACAAAACAGAAGTAAGTAACCACAGTTATATAAGACGTAAAAAGATCACCAAAAAAATCAGAAAACTCCTCTTGATCTCCCCCTTGATTTCAGCACAGGTGCCAAAAGCATTTAACGAAGTCTTGGAGACTTTCGAACGGGAGGGGAAGAGGAACTGCCAGTGCGCTTTCTAAGTCTGCCAGCCTTTGTTTTATATTGTTTGCTTGTTGTGGTTGCATCGGAGATGACTGAATGCTGTCACTCTTGTTGTAACTGGAGCCGCTTGGAGAAGATGAAGAACTGGTGGATTTTGTCAAACCAGTTGTGGTTGCCATGGTTAGGGTTACTGGTCTGCAGAAAAAATTTCCAGAGCAGGAAGAGAGAAGCAAGATGCAAGATAGGGAAGACACTGTTGTGGGAGTATGGAATGAACAGGAGAAGCCCAAAACCAATTCGTAATATACTAGGCCAAATTTAAAAACAATTTTGTTTTTAACAAAAATTAATGTCAAATTTATTTCCAAAACTGTTTCATAACTGACATTTATAGACAGAAATTCAAATTTGATTCCAATTTGAATAAGGAATTCTAATAGAATTAGGATTCCCACCACTGAAACTTCTCCCCCTCAATTCAATAACGCTGACATGACATTTTTGACACATGGACACACAAGAAAATCAAATTTTGGATAAGCACAAAGAGCACCATATGTTATGAAAAACGTAACAGAACACAGTTAAAAATAACATAATAGCAATATCTGAACATCATATGAATCATTCTAAGAAAGCACATTCAAGAGCTGTTTTATTTTCTTTTAATTATTTCATCACTTAATTCAATTGAGTGATCAACTTGAGCATGCTTCTTACACACACAAAAGTTAGTCTCAATGTGAATTTGCTAAATAATAAAGTAGCTTTCACACATGTATAGAGGTAGCATTTTTCCATTTGAGTGGGTGACCTCACCATATTTCTTAGATACAATGAAGTTACTCTCAATGGATGGCTTTCACATATCATATACTGGTAGCCCTCTCTGTATTTTTTTATTTTTTAAACCAGTATTTAATTATTCACAAAATTTATATCATAGCTCACACATGCTTAATTAGAAGAAAACTTATGATATTGCAGATACAATTAACATAACAGTAAGCAGTGTTTATTCATGTAACTGACAGATGCCTAAGGCTTTTTTTAGATTTTTAAATCTTGTTGTGTCCAATGCCTTAGTATACAAGTCAGCCAATTGTTTATCAGTGGAGATGTGCTCAATGTGTATCACCTTAGATTCTACTAGTTCCCTTATAAAATGGTATCTAATATCAATGTGTTTTGTTTTAGAATGCTGAACAGGATTTTTGGAAATATTTATTGTACTAGTATTATCACGAAACACAGTTATAGGCTTTTGTTTAATACCATAATCACTCAACATTTGCTTCATCCATAATAGTTGCGTACAACAACTCCCTACTGCAATGTATTCGGCTTCTGCAGTAGATAAAGAAATAGAATTCTGTTTTTTGCTGTGCCATGAAACCAAGTTAGTACCAAGATAAAAACATCCTCATGAGGTACTTTTTCTGTCATCTGCATTTCCTGCCCAATCTGCATCACTAAACCCTGCAAGATAATCATTTGTATCTTTAGAAAATCATATTCCATAATCATGTGTTCCATGTACATACCTGATGATTCTCTTAGCTGCTGCAAGATGTGATTTTTTGGGATTTGCTTGAAATATAGCACAAAGTCCTACACTAAAGCACAAGTCTGGTCTGCTTGCTGTGAGGTATAGCAGACTGCCAATAATGCTTCTGTACAAGCTTGCATTAACATCTTTTTCTGCATTATCTTTCGAAAGTTTTAGATTAGTACTGATAGGAGTTTTCATTGGTTTTGCATTCTCAAGCCCAAACTTCTTTACAAGGTTTTTAACATATTTTGATTGAGATATGAATATCCCATCATTCATTTGCTTAACCTGCAATCCAAGAAAGAAATTTAATTCTCCTACCATGCTCATCTCAAACTCTTCTTGCATCAACTTAATAAACTCATTAATTTTGCTTTTGTTAGTTGATCTGAAAACAATGTCATTAACATATATTTGAGCAATAATAAAATAGTTAGATGCATGTTTGATAAACAAAGTTTTATCATTTCTACCTCTATTATATCCTCTGTTGATCAAAAAATTTGTCAACCTTTCATACCAAGCTCTAAGAGCTTGGTTCAAACCATACAAAGCTTTGTGCAATTTGTACACAAAATCAGGATGTTTAGGATCTTCAAATCCCTTAGGCTGTTCAACAAAAACTTCTTCAGTGAGATAGCCATTTAAAAATACAGTTTTAACATCCATTTGGTACAGCTTAAAATCAAGCAAACAAGCAATTGCAAGTAGTAATCCGATTGACTCAAGTCTAGCTGCTGGTGCAAAGGTTTCATCAAAGTCTATGCCTTCTACTTGTGTGTAACCTTGTGCTACTAGCCTAGTCTTATTTCTTACTACTTATTTTCATCAGTTTTATTTTTGAATATCCATTTACTTCCAATGACATTTACATTTTCTGGCCTAGGAACTAATTCCCATACTTCATTTCTTTTAAACTGATTAAGTTCATCTTGCATAGCTTGAATCCACACATCTTCTTTTAAAGCTTCTTTCACATTTTTTGGTTCAACTAAAGACACATAACATGCAAATCTTACCTGATTTCTCACCTTGCTCCTGGTCTTCATCATGCCATATGGTGTTCCAATGATAGAACTGGTTGGATGTGCCTTCTGAATCCATGTGGGTGGATCTTTTCTATCTTCATCATTCCGGATTGAACTTCTGTTCAAGTCTGAGTAGTTAGATGTTACTGTCAGGTGTAACAGCAGCTGTTTCCTCTTTCATAATAGCATCTTCCTTTTTGTTGCTGTCTGAATTTGATTTTTTTGTATCTTCTGTGAAGCTGGTTATGCCTTCCTCTTGTGAGTACTTTTCATTATCATCAAGGTCATCAAATACCACGTTTGTAGATTCCATGACTGCCTCACTTCTCAGATTGTAAACTCGAAATGCTTTGCTGTTTTGAGCATATCCCACGAAGATTCCATCACTCCTTGGATCTAATTTTCCTAACAGTTCTCTGTCGTTTAAGATGTAAAACCTGCAACCAAAGACATGAAAATATTTCAAATTAGGTTTTCTCCCTTCCAAAATTTTATAAGGTGTGTGGTTGGTGCCAGGTCTGAGAAAAACTCTATTTGAAATATAACAAGCAGTGCTTATTGCTTCAGCCCATAGCCTTTTGGTCAACTTCTTGCCATTGAGCATCACTCTAGCCATCTCTTAAAGAGTTCTGTTCTTTCTTTCCACAATGCCATTCTGTTAAGGGGTTTTAGGAGTTGAAAATTCATGATCAATTCCATGATATTTGCAAAAGTCAGCATAGCTAACGTTTTCAAACTCCTTGCCATGATCACTTCTTATTCTCACAATCCTTCTAATATTCCTATTTTGCTCATGTTCAAGCTTAACACAAAGATTCCTGAAAGCTTCAAAAGTGTCAGATTTTTCTTTAATGAAATCAACCCAAGTATATCTAGAAAAATCATCCATACAAACGAATATGTATCTCTTACCTGTAATGATTTCAATTTGCATAGGACCGATAAGATCCATGTGTAGCAAATCAAGTATCTTAGATGTGCTAAGATATGGATTTGATTTGTGTGAACTTCTGATTTGTTTTCCCTTTTGACATGGTCCACAAATTTTATTAATTTTGTCATCAAGTTTAGGGACTCCTTTTATAGCACCTAACTTAGTTAATTTAACAAAGTTTTTGTAATTTAAGTGTCATAATTTTTGATGCCACAATTCTAAATCTGAAATCCTAGCATGAAATACAATTTCTACCAAATAACAATTATCCAAAGATCTATTACCTTCTAGAATGCATTTACCGAAATTATCTAAGACCATGCATTTGTTTTGTGTGAAGTTATCAATATACTTTTCATCACAAATCTGACTAATGCTTATAATATTAGCTTTCAAGTCTTCAACTAGTAAGACATTTTTAAAATTGGGTAGCCCTTTGACATTCAAAGTGCCTTTACCAATGATCTTACTTGTTGCTCTATCTTCAAAGGTGACATTGCCATCCTTGCCTGCTTTAAAGTTTGTTAGAAACAGTTTATTTCCAGTCCTGTGCCTGGAACAACCGCTGTCAAAATACCACAAATCATTAGATGTATGATTAAGTGCAGTAAAGGCAACATGGCATACTGTTTTGTCTTTCTTAACCCACTGTTGTTGTGATTTTGGTAACAGTTTGAACTGTTTTGATCTTTTATGCAAAAAGTTCAACAATTTAAAGCATCTAGGTCTAATGTGTCCCCTTTTTCCACAAAAATAACAAGTAGGAATGAATTTCTTTACCTTTTCAGGACTGGATCTGAAAAAACTCAGAGGAGAAACAAATGTTTCACTGCTCTTGGAATTAGGATTTGATTTTGAAGAGTTAAGTTCAAAATTCTTACCTGATGTTGAAGCTTTAACAAAACTGTTTTTGATGTAGATGCAACATTACATTCAGTATACCCCAATCCATGTTTGTTGGAGTTGTCTCTTCCAAGGTTCAAAACTTGATCAAATTTGGCTGCTCCAATTTTGAGTTGATCAACACACTTCTTGCTCTCCATTAGTTCTGTCATGATTTTCTCAATGTATGCTATTTTGTCTATCAAAAAAGTCTCAAGTTCTGTGATATGGTTTTTAGAATAAGCTTTTTCACATTTCAGAACTTCAATATCCTTTTTCAAGGTGTTGATTTCTTCTTTCTGACTCAGCTATTCACCATAGAGTGCATTGTATGTTTCTTGCAACTCTTCATAATATTCTGGTCCATCTTCATCATTTGAAGATCAACACTTGTTCTACAATTTTCTATTATGTCAGACATAACAGCTTTCCCTTTATCTGCTACAGATGCTGTAAATGCAACAAAATTACTCATGCAATCTTGACTGACTCTGATTTTGATTCATCACTTCAGGTTGCTGTCAGCCCTTTGTTTTTCTTCTTGAGATTTGCACATTCAGATTAAATATGCCCATAACCAGAACATTTATAACATTGAATTTGTCCTTTCTTTTCAGGTTATTTCAGCTTTTTTTTATCATTCTCCTTGTTGAACTTTCTGAATTTTTCTTCACTTGAGTTTGATAGCTTTCCTTGATTCTTTTTCTTGAAATTTCTTTTCATGAACTTGACATAATTTCTTCTTAGAAAAGTAATTTGTTTAGAATCAGTTTCATCAAGCTCATCACTGCATTCATCATCAGATTTTTTCGCTTTCATATTAAATGTAATGCTTTTACCTTTTTGCTTTCTAGTACTTTGATTTATTTCAAAGTTTTGGAGAATGCCAATCAGTTCATCAACTCTCATTTCATCAGTGTTTTTAACTTCCTCAATGACTGAGATTTTGGGTTGAAATTTATCTGGGACAGACCTAGTTATCTTACTAACAACTTCTGCATCAGTGAAAATTTTGCCAAACATGTATGCTGAATTTGTAATGTGACATATCTTAGAGTAAAAATCAGAGATTGATTCATCCTCATACATCATCAAATTTTCAAATTGAGAATTCAGTCTTATTAATTTAGACCTTTTAACAGATGTAGTACCTTCATGTTTTACCTCAAGTATGTCCCATGTTTCTTTGGCCACTTTGCACCTTGAAATCTGTCTGAAGTTGTTTAAGTCCACTGTAGTAAAAATTGCATTGAGAGCCTTTGAATTCCAGCTGGAATGTCGGTATTCTTCATCACTCCATTCATCCTCTGGTTTGGCTTTGGAGTCACCAAAAGCATTCACCTTTGTTGGCGGTGTCTATCCTTTAAGCACACTAGTCCATGCCCTGTCATCAAGAGATTTGATATACATCATCATTCTTACCTTCCAATATGAATAATTACTATCATCAAGAATGGGTGGCTGTGTTCCAGATCCTTCAATGCGAATAAATTCCATCCTTACAAATCAGTATGATCGTTTTCTTCACTTGTCTGTCAGTGATCCTGCTCTGATATCAATTTAAAGTTCTGGAGGTATGCAGTTATAAGAAATATAACAGTAAACTGTAAAGTAAATTGGCACAGGAGGATTTTACGTGGTTCGGTTATAAAACCTACGTCCACGGATAGCTATAGAGCTGCAATTCACTAAGTTCTTGTTTGTACAATCTTTAGGACCTTTTACAGTGCTGACTCTCTGTCACACACTGACCTAATCTTTGACAAACAAAATTTCTCCAAGATCTTAAACTCTTGTGACACTGCCCACTCTCTGTCATAGATAACTTAATAACACACTGTTAAGTTACACATAACAGTGACGTTTGACACAGAATTACATAAACACTTAACCCGTAAGTTATTCCAAGTGTCTACTAACTCATATAGACTCAACCAGCAACTCATGTATGATTTCTACCACTCATACATGAATCAAAAGACTCAAAGAATCAAATCAAAGAAGACATTCCTTTTGTGTTGAAGCTCTCTTCTATGAATTCATGGAATGCCAAACTTAAGACTCTCTCACAACCAAATTAGCCAACACGTCAATCTCTCAATCACGTAATCAGCCGCCTGAATAGCTTTGTATATATATAGTGAGAGGTCTGATTGAAATCTCCTAGAAATCCTATAAAAATTCTAATCAAAATCATATTAGGATTAGGAGAAATAAAATAGGAAGTGTTATAAACAAGCTCCAAAAGAATAAATATTCTCCTATTCTAATTAGGATACAAGATATTATATCCTAATCTAAAGAGATATTTATTACAAATCAAATACTTCCTAAAATATAATTCTAGAAACATTAAAATAGGAATAAAAATAATATTCTTGTTTTATCACAAGTTGATCAAAACTCATCATGTGCATGGCACATGCATATGTAGTAGACTTTAACACCAATATCTTTTAAGAATTCTTTTTAATATATCTAAGTGATTATAAAGATATCTAACAGACTAACTCAACGATCTAATAGTGTAAGTTAGTTGGTGAAAGATGTTAAACAAATGTTTAACAAGGTATCTCATTGTCAACTAATACTAGGTACTTGTCAAATAATATATTTATCAAGTTTTTTGTATTTGAAGAAATAGGAGTAAATGGGCACTTAACTTGGAGCTTTTGGGTGACATATTATTTTCTAATTTTTTTTAAAAATTATTATTTCTAGAAAAAACTCAAAAAGTGGGGTATTTTCATAATTTTCCAAGTTTATACCACCCACGACCTTTGTTGATTGCATAATTAATTAATTAAGTTTTTTGCGCCAAAATGATTATAATTCGTTTGATAATTAACTGTTTAAGCCTACTACTTTATTAGAATATTTGGTATATTTTTTCTTTTTTATGTTTTATATGATCGTTTGGTGAGTTTGATTATTTTCTTATTGCAATAATTTTCTTAATATCAAAATTAAAAAAATCATACATACTCTTCACTTCCAAATAAAAGAAGCCAACAGCTTTAGTTTTAGTTTTGGTTTTTTTTTTCTAATTCAGATAAAATCATTGAAGAATTAGGCTTAACTTAAAAACGATAAAAGTGAAAAACAAACAAACCTTTGCTATATATTATTGTAATTTTAAAATCCTGTACTTTGATATAAGGGATAATTCAATTTGCCCCCTGAGGTTAAGCAAATTACTTGCCCCCTCTGGTCTTGAAAATTCCAGTTTACCCCCTAAGTTTCCAATTTGGACATTAACTTTAACAAAAAACGTAGTCTAAAAATCATTTAACCTAAATAACAGTAAATAGACTGTAGTACCATTTCTTTAATATTTTGATCAAATCAAAAATAAAAAATAATAAAAAAGTTTATTAAATTTAATTAAAAACCTTTATTAAAATATATATCTAATATAACTTCCCTCTGCCTATGTCTTTATCTGCTCTTTTACTCATCACCATCGGCTGCTCAATGATACCATTGCCACTGCTTCCCAACCTCCATCATTGAGCTCTTCGATTCCACCGTCGACAACACTCTTTTCTCTCCCTCTTCACCACCGACACCACCCCTTCCGCCTCCTCCTCTCCATCTCTTCTTCCTCAGCTTTGTAGGACGTTGTCTCCTCTCTTTATTGCTCCTCAAACCTCCTCAAAGCAGCAACAACTTCCTTAAAACTGCCACCGATTACTGCCCAAATTTCGGTCACCATCTACACCAGTAGCAACAACTTCAATGACAACCATAGCTGCTTTTACTTTCTGATGAACACTTAAATATGTATGTTTAATAAGAGTTTGATCCATCATATTGCATTAATAGTATCATAAAATTCCTCAACTTAAGCATATTTGTAGTTTTTGCATCTTTTGAATTAGCTTCATCTTAATTTTAGTTTTTGTTATAGGTTCAATAAAATGGGTATAATTTTTTATTTATAGATCAGAATGGTGCAAATCTTGATTCGTTGGAAAGCTGATTAAATTATCTACAAGATTATATTTCACAAGCATCATGAAATTCAGGCTTTTAGTGGACCAAAAATGGACTTGAAGTGAACCCATATGTAGTTTCAGCCTAATGTAACCATGCCTCTGTATTTTGACTATATCTCTTGATATACGTATCCAAATAGTATGAATCAAGATGTTCTAGAAAGCTGAGAGTAATATCTACAACTTTCATGAATATGTGATCAAAATTCTAAATATTTCAGTGTCAAAATTGGTGGTCAAATTCTGTGCACATGATGATCTAAATTGTCAATAAGATATTTTACAATTGTCCCTTTGTAATTTGACAAGTTTACCCTCGAATTTATCTATAAATAGAAGCGCATTGTGACCCATTAGGGTATCTCGGCTGTTGGTTGGGATCTCTTAACATTGTGTTTTCTCTCTTGTGTTTTGCTCTTCTAATGTTATTAATAAATCATTTTCTTCTTAAAATTTATTTTCTTTCTTGCATAATGTCTTGCTAAATTCCCTCTTGCTAAGGTGAAAGGGTGAAACCCTTGATATAAGAATAATGGTTTTCTAAACCTTTGATATGTCCTTAATAATCATAATCTTGTGTTATTTATTTTATATATCTTATATTTATTTTCTTAATCATTCTTGATATCACTCGTAAAGTGGAGGTCTTGATCCATTATAGACAATCTTTGGTACATCAAATGCTTGGATCCTTTCTAAGCATCGTATGGTTCTCCCTTACTGACATAAGTTTAATTGGGAACCTTGATCTATTGTAGACATATGGTGATTGACAAATTGGATGCTTGAACCCATTTGCAACAAGTGGTATAAATATTGTAATGAAACAAATATAATTTATATAACTAAAATGGGTTTAAATGACATACCTTCTGATTGGAATTCCTTGATGTGTAGATTCTAATTGAGTTATAATTGGGTTGTTTATTGTTATTTCAAATATTAAGGGCGGATCCCCTAACCTTAGTGTTCATTATTATCAAGTTAATTGCTTTTATTTGTGTATTTTAAGTATTCTTATTTATTGCTTATGAACTTACTATTTCACTTGCTATAGTATGTTTTACCACTTATTTCTATAGACGATTTTACCACCTTCTATTTTTGTTTTTACATTTGAATGGTCGGTTGTACCACCCACCATTTTTATTTTTATTTGCTAATATCATATTGTTATTTATTTAAATTATTCATATCATATTTCTCATCCTTTAGTTTGTATCGCTAAATCCCCTTCCTCGTGGCTCGATCTTACTGGGTTTATTACTTTGATACTCCTATACTTGGGAGATGATCTTTTTTTGGATGTGTTAAGTTTTTGGTATCGTTGCCGTGGAAGGTAAAATTTGGCTTGCAAAATTTTAAGTATTCTTTTTTCTCATTTTAGATCTTAATTTTTTTGGTTATGTGCTCATATTTTCTTTCATTTTCTCTTTGGAAATTGTATGAAAATTTGGTCACGCACATCTACTGATAGACTTGTTAGAAAAACATCATCTTCCCTAGAAAACATGGTCCACAATCAAGTGGAAATGTTCACAGATGAAGGGGACAATTGTTCCCAACAAAATGACCAAAACCTACCAAGAACCCTAAGAGATTACATGAATTTGATAAGGACTAGTGCATCATCTTTTGTAGTTTCTCCTCTGATGCAATCCATTTCAATTTCAAACTGAGTTTCGTTCAACTTTTACCCACCTTTCATGGCCTTGCTATGGAGAACCCATATTCACACTTAAAAAACTTTGAAGAAGTGTGTAACTCCTACAGTGACCCAAATTTTGGCATAAACACCAATAGACTAAAGCTTTTTCGTTTTTCTTTAAAAGTTAAAGCTAGAACATGACTACAAAATTTTAGGTCAAGTTCCATTAGTTCATGGGATGAGATGAAACAATAATTTTTGAAAATTTTTTTCCCTTCCCATAGAACAAATTCTCTTAAAAGGCAAATCACCATTTTCACTCAAAAACTAAGAGAAACCCTTTAGCAATGTTGGGATTGGAATAAATAATTACTTAATACCTGTCATCACCATGGTTTTGAAACTTGAAAATTAGTTGCACATTCTATGAAGGGCTAACAACTCAAGATAGGCAACTAGTAAAGCTAATATGTGATAAACAATGTGAAAATAAAGACCTTAAGGAAGCAATTGATAGCCTAGATTCATTAGTAGCAAAAGCCAAAAAGTGGGATACTAATGGTACTTATGAGGTAACAAGAGGTACCAAGCAAAACCTAACTCTCAACATCCAATAGAGGCATATGTAACCTTAGGGAAGACCATGACTTTGAAGCTAAATATTCATTCCTAGCTAGAAAAGTTGAGGCTTTAGAAATGAAAAAGAGTGGTCACTTGAATTTTGTTCAAGAAATTGTCTGTCACTTTATAATGCTAATGACCATCCTATTGATGATTGCCCAACTTTGCCTGCTTTTAGGGAATGTGTCCATGAACAAGCTAATGCCTTAAACACTTTCAAAAGGCAAAATCACAATCCATACTTATAAACCTACAATCCCGGTTAGAGAAATCATCTGAATTTTAGTTGGAAAAATGACAATCATATATAATCTTCACAAATCCCTTTTCAAACACATCAAAATTTTCAAAATTCTAATGATCATGCATATGTTCCTCTCCTAGGAAGAATGTTAAGGAAACATTGCATTCATTCATTACAATGCAAGAGACCTTCAATAGTCAAACCATTCAAATATTATCAAATTTGACGGAAACTCTTGTAAAATTTGCATCCACATTTAGTATCTATTAAAAAGGAAAATTTTCTTTCCAAACATTGCAAAATCCCACAGATCAATCTAATTCAAGCGTGAGTAGTTCAAATAATCATTACATGGACCAAGCCAAATTAGTCATGACCCTTTGCAATGGTAAGGTTGTTGAAAAACACATTCCTAAATCTTATGAGAAAGAAAATGAATCGACCTCTGAAGGTCAGGAAGAGGTTACTAAACCTACACTTAGCGAGGAAGAAATCAAATCCCCATATGTTCCTCTATTCCTCAAGCATTAACCATACAAAAGAAGCCAACTCACAATTCTAAGATCTTTGAAATTTCAAACAGGTAGAAGGTCAACATTCCCTTGCCAGATGTGATAAAATAGGTACCTTCTTATGCCAAAATTTTAAAAGATTTGTGCACTGTAAAAAGAAAATTGAATGTGAAAAAGAAGGCATTTCTAGCTGAGTAAGTAAGTGCTATTTTTCAAAACGATAATACAGTAAAATATAAGGATCTAGGTTGTCCCACAATTTCATTTATTATTAGAGATCATAAAATTGAACAAGCTTTACTTGATTTTGTGCTAGTGTAAATTTGCTTTCGTACTCGGTTTTTCAAAAACTCAATCTAGGTGTGTTAAAACCGATTTTTGTGACTGTTTTACTTGCTTATAGATCAATTAAAGTGCCAAGAGGAGTAGTAGAAGATGTGTTGGTCAAGTCCATAAATTCATTTACCCAGTGGATTTCATTTTTTTTGTATACACAACCAGTGGACGTATGTAATTCAATTCCTGTTATTTTAGGGTGTCCATTTTTAGCTACCTGTAATGCTTTGATTAATTGCAAGAATGGCTTGATGAAGCTATCATTTGAGAATATGAAACTGGAGCTTAACATTTTTAATATATGCAAGCAACCATATGAATAAGAAGATGAAACTGAGGAAGCTAATATGATTGAAATTGTTGTGGAAGACCATATCCAAAAAGGGCATTTTTCTGACCCTTTGGAAACCTGTTTAGTCAATTCATTAGAATCAAGTATACAACTAGAGCCTCATCTTTCTAATATATATTCTTTATTGGATTGTCCATAGGTGATAGAAAAAGGCTCAAAATCACGATTTGAAGAAATGGGGAAATATAATTAAAGTAAGGAAAAGAAAGCTCCCAAGTTAGAATTGAAGCGTATGCCTGAAGGACTAAAATATATATATCTTGGGGAAAGTCAGACGTATCCAGTGGTAATTTCTTCATCCATCACAAGCGAGTAACCAAGTAAGTTGATAGAAGTGCTTAAAAAGCATAAAAATGCAATTAGGCTGACCTTAAAAGACATAAAAGGCATCAATCCTTTGATTTGTACACATAGAGTACATTTAGAAGAAAATGCCAAAACATCCCAACAACCTAAAAGAAGATTAAATCCATTCACGAAAGAGGTCATTAGGGCTAAAGTTCTTAAACCACTTGATGTGGGAATTATCTACCCTATCTCATATAGTAAGTGGGTAAGCCCCACACAAGTAGTACCTAAGAAATCTGGTATTACAATAGTTAAAAATGAAAAAAGGTGAATCATTGCCAACTCAAGTCTCATCTAGTTGGAGGATGCGCATTGACTATAGAAAATTAAATGCTGTCATCAGAAAAGACCATTTTTTCTTATAATTCATTGACCAAATTTTAGAAAGAGTATAAGAGCACTCTTACTACTACTTTCTCGATAGATACTTAGGCTATTACAAAATTTCTATTGCACTTGAAGACCAAGAAAAGATCACATTCATGTGGCCCTTTGACACTTTTTCATTTAGAAGGATGCTTTTTGGACTTTGTAATGCTCCAGCCACTTCTCAAAGATGCATGTTAGGCATTTTCAATGACATGGTTGAGCATTGTTTAGAAGTTTTCATGGATGATTTAACTGTCTTTGAAAATTCTTTTGATAATTGTCTTGAAAACTTAGAAAAAGTCTTAAAAAGGTGATGAACACTGAAATGTGTATATTTAATAAGAGCTTAATTCATCATATTAGACTAATAATATCATTAAATTCTTCAACTTAAGCATATTAATAATATTTGCATCTTTTAAATTAGCTTCATCTTAATTTTAGTTTTGATGCAGGTTTAGTAAAATATGCATAACTTTCTATTTATAGATCAGAATGGTGCAAATCTTGATTTGGTGGAAAGCTGATTAAATTGTCCACAAAATTATATCTCACAAGGATCATGAAATTCAGGCGTCTAATGGCCCAAAAATGGGCTTGAAGCAAACCTATCTATAGTCTCAATCTAGCCTGACCATGTCTCCGTATTTTGATTATATCTCTTGAATATGAATCCAAATCATATGATTCAACATGTTCTAAAAAGCTGAGAGAAATATATACAACTTTCATGAAGACATATAATCAAAATTCTAAATATTTTGATGTCGAAATTGGTGGTCAAAGTTGGTGTACCTGATGATCCAAATTATCAACAAGATATTTTACAATTGTCCCTTTATAATTTGACAAGTTTGCCTCAAAGGTATCTACAAATAGAGGTGTATTATGACCCATTGGGGGCATCTTGGCTCTTGGCTGGGATCTCTTAACATTGTGTATTCTCTCTTGTGTTTTGTTCTTTTGATATTATTAATAAATTATTTTATTCTTGCAATTTATTTTCTTCCTTACATAGTGTCTTGCTAAATTCTCTCTTGCTGAGGTGAAAGGGTGAAACCCTTGAGATGAGAATAAGGATTTTCTAACCCTTTGATATATGCGTAATAATGATAATCTTGTGTTTTTTATTTTATATGTTTTATATTTATTTTCTTAATCAATCTTGACACCACTCGTAAATTAGGAGGTCTTGATCTATTGTAGACAATCATTGGCACATCAAATGTTTTGATCCTATCTAGACGTGTTATGGTTCTCCTTTACCAATATAAGTCTAGTTAGAAACCTTAATTTGTTCTAGACATATGGTGATTGGCACATTGGATGCTTGAACCCATTCATAAAAAGTGGTATAAATATTGGTAATGAAACAAATATAATTCATATAACTAAAATGGGCCTAAATGACATACTTTTCGATTAGAACCTCCTTGATGTATAGATTCCAATTGAGTTATAATCAGGTTGTTTATCTTTATTTGATATATCAAGGGTAAATCCCCTAACCTTAGCTTTCATTATTATTGTGTTAATTCTAGTATTTTAATTATTATCGTTTATTGCTTATGAAATTATTCTTTTATTTGATATGGTAAGTTTTACCACCTTTTATTTTTGTTTTAAGTTTGAATAGTCGGTTATTGATAGGTGTCTATTTATGTATTACTTTTATATCAATTCGTCCATGTTTCTTTGCTATATTCCTTGGTATTTTTATGTTTTTGTATGGTTTTGATGTTTGTAGGAGTTTTGGAGCAATTTGCACAAAAATGGAGTAAACCCCTTCATTTTCACCTCTGCTAGTCAGTGATCTTCTCGGATTTAATTGTATTGATATACAATGAACCCGATGACATGTTATATACCGTTGGAAAGCTCTCGAAGTCTATTTTCTGGAGAAATTTACGGTTTATAAATCCATTCAGTGTACCAAAAGTTGTAATCAAAACAGTGTGAGATTATAGAAATATAATTCCACAAGTCACTGTAGCATGTATAATACGGGGCACTGTAGCAATTCACTGTAGCAGAGTATTTAAACAAATTTTAGGGTTTTATTTTCATAACTTGAAGAGGGGAGAACGTGGTGGAGGCTTCAGCTCTGGAATTCTTTCATCTCTTGGAGTTCTTGAAGGAGGAAGGAAGCTTGGAAAGAGGAAGAACTACAATCCAAAGAGAATTACATCAAATTTGCTAAGTTTTTCCCTTCCCTTTCATTTTCTGGAATGTCTCCATGTTGTATTGTATTTACCACGTTCTTAAACATGTGTAACTGAATCTGAATTGGTTGAGGGTGATTTCAAAGCCCCTGATATGGTTTTTGTAAGTTGATTGTGCAAGAAGTTGTTATCCAATTCTCTAATTGAAGTTGCTTGTATATTTTCCCATATTCTAATGCTTATGATTGCTTGCTGATTGTATTTGAGTGGCCAACTGAATATAATCTGGTTGTTGTCTATTGCTAGACTAGAAATCTTGATCCGTAATTGTCTTGAATTTCTAATCCTTAGTAGCAAAATTGTGATCAGAGATTGCAATTGGAGAATATAACCTAAGTTAAATAATCCGAGCTTGTGTGTTTATTGCTTAGATCAACCTATCTTTCTTATCGTAATGCATCCATTGAATTAAATTTAGAGAGCTTGTTCTAGGTTGTTTAATGGATAGAGATTAAATAAAGAGCCTGTTTTATTTAACAACAAAGTAAGGAAAAGATTGGGATAACAGAGCTTGTTGTTATCTACGGTTGATAACTTCAATGCTGTAATTGGATGACAATTCTACGATTAATTCGCAAATCCATATCTTGTGGTAGAGAAGGATCCCTTAACCAGGTTTCTCCCATTGATTTTTCATTCAAATTTACTTTCTGTTTTGTTATTCTTTACTTGCATTCTTATTTCATTTAGTAAAGCATTCAACAAAATCCCCCCCTGTTTAGTTTATTGTTGCTGGAAATAACAAATTCAATTAGAATCAATCCTCGTGGGAACGATATCTTACTTATCACTTTATTACTTGTGCGACTAGTATACTTGCTAGTTTCGAACGCATCAAGATTTTGGCGCCGTTGCCGTGGATTGATTTTCTAATCGATTTGTTATTTTGTTTTCATTGTTGATTCCTATTTTCTTTGTTTTTCTTTTCTGATTGTTTGTGTTTAGACGACATGGCAGTAAACTTCCATCAATTCAGTGGCGGATTTGAGCCCCAACTACCATGGAGAATAAATGAGGTAAGCACTCCGAACATTGAACAACAATTTTCTGAGCTAACTTCTCTTGTGGAAAACATGGCTGTAGGACATATACAAAAATCTTATGAATGTGGGATATATTCTACGATGGAGCATCCAATCGACATGTATACAACTTTACAAGAAGAATATATGGAACAAGCCAATGCCATGGGTGGATTTCCAGGACAAACGAGGCAATGGTATGATCCTTTCTCTAACAATTACAATGCTGGATGGGAATATCACCATAATTTCAGTTACTGGAATCATCAACCAATCACTCCAAATGTGATACCAAATCGGCCACAAGGTTTCAATCAACCTAGAGTGCAGCAACCTTTTCAAATGCAACCACCACCAATACCACATCCAGCACCGCAACCAGCTTCACAAAACTCAGGTATATCTCTCCAGGACATTGTTAATGCACTTGTCACTAACACAATGCAATTCCAGCAGGAAACTGGGGCAAGTATCCAAAACCTAACAAATCAAATGGGACAATTGGCCACTAGCATGAGCAAATTCGAGGGCCAAGGCTCAGAAGAATTATCTTATCAAACGATGATCAATCCAAGAGAGAATTCTTGTGCGATAACTTTGCAAAATGAAGAGCAATTAGATGTCCTGTCAAAGAAATCATAAACTGATGAAGAAGATGACACCACTTCCACCATGAACAAAACACTGACTTCTCAGGTAACTCCTATAACTCCCATTCCTTCATATGTTTCTCCTCCACTTTTTCCTAGTAGATTTGCACATTCGAAGGAGAAACAAGAACAAGAAATCCTGGAAACTTCTCACAAAATCGAGGTAAATATACCACTTCTGGATGCTATTGAGCAAGTACCTCGTTGTACAAAATTTCTCAAGGAGCTATGCACCAACAAGAGAAAGTTGAAGGGAAATGAGAAAGTAAGTGTGGGGGAAAATGTTTCAGCTGTATTGCAAAGAAAAATTCCTCTGAAATGCAAAGATCCAGGTACGTTCACCATTCCATGCACCATTGGTAATACCAAGTTTGAAAGATCTATGTTAGATTTAGGAGCCTCTATTAATGTCATGCCATATTCTATTTATGCTTCTTTAAATCTTGGACCTTTTTGCGAAAACTGGTATTACCATTCAGTTTGCTAATCATTTTAATGCATATCGCAAAAGAGTTGTGGAAGATGTGCTTGTGCAGGTGAATCAATTGGTTTTTCCAGCAGACTTCTATGTCCTTAAAATAGAGGATGAGACATCTCCTAATCCAACACTGATTCTTTTAGAGAGGCCATTCTCGAAAACTGCTAGAATCAAGATTGATGTTCATTATGGCACTTTGACCATAGAGTTTGATGGCGAGGTGATTCGTTTCAATATATGTTTTAATATTTTTGAGGAAATGAGGTACTCTAATGACTTAACATTCTGTTTTTGCAGTTGACGTTATTGATTATTTGCCACAACAATATTTTGAGTTAACTCGCAAGAATGGAGTGGATCTTGCTGATATGGGAGTGACACATAGAAGGATAGAAAGTTCTCAAAACCAATGAAAGCTGAATAGGGAGCCGGGGGGGGGAGTGGTCTAAAGAAGTGGAGGAGCTGTACAACTTGGATATAACTATACTATCACCGACATAGGTATGAAGTTTCGTACATTGAATTGCCTTTATCTAATGAGAAACTTCTTCCTTCTGTGATGAAAGCCAATACCTTGGAGCTTAAGTCACTTCCAGATCATTTGAATTATGGATTCTTGGTTGAGAATGATACTTTGCGAGTTACAATGGAAATGGGCCTTGCACGAATACAAGAAGATAAACTCGTCTGAATACTTATAGATCACAAAATAGCTATTGAGTGGACAATTGTTGAAATCCAAGGCCCATCCATATGCATTGACCGTATCTTGTTAGAAGAGGGATCCAAGCCCTTT